>JARWLF010001243.1:0-10895 GCA_029853055.1 Scenedesmus sp. KT-U | reverse complement strand
CAGCAGCAGCAGCAGACAGTATGTTGATGTTACAAAAGCATCATATTGGTCTATGTGAGCTTCGAATAGTGATACAAGTATGCAAACTCGAGTGTTTTCAATAATGTGATTTTCTACTTACCAGTAAGTTGTGTACGTTCGCCAGCATCACCGCGAACAAGTTTTCATTCATGGTCACACTACTCAGCACCAGATACCCCAGCTGCCCGGTCATTCGTAGTACTGCTCCAGCCAGTATGCTTGCACTCCAGGGCCACGACCACGACCACATGCTGCCCAGCGCTGCTGCCAGCATGCCGTGCATCAGAACATACGTTGTCGCTCTCAACGGGCCAAGAAGCACTGCAAGAAATACATACATACAATAGCATCATACATACAATATACAACATGCATACATATACGCAGATACATGCAATTCCATTGTGTATATATTATTCTGGGGGAAAAAATGGTAAATGCAAAAACACGTACCTAGTAGTAAGAATGCTGTTGCCATCATCGTATGCCATGCTGCTGCTACTCCACTTCTACACGCTGCTATCGCAATGGGCAGTGGCAGGAAGTACCCGAGGCTGTTGTCCAGCTTGAGCAGTGTAGACAGCAGGAAGGCAAGACCTGATACTGCAGATAACATGGCCGTCTCAACAAGGGTCTGCAAGGATAGGAGATTTCGATATGATCAGCGCACAGTAGCATAACCTGCTTATGCAGATAAGAGACATGATCCTGTTTTATACTCACTGATGTAGTGAGTACGAAACAGTGACCGCTGCTGCTGCTGCAGGTGTCAAAAACCGACGAAACTTCCTTATGGAGTATTGTTGGGTTCGTATGGATGAATGTAAATGTCAGCAGTGACAACTTTGTTGCAAACAATTTGGATGTCCAGGATTTGAGTGCTGCTGCTGGTGTCAAAATCTGATGAGCATGTACCCCTGTTATGAGGTATTGCTGACAGACCTTTGTGTCTTCTAGTGAGTATGTTTCTTGGTCAGTAGTGGCTGTGATACGTATGGGTATGCTCTTAGCTGACGTGCTGCTGCTGCTGGTGATGGTTCCGTTGCCGCTGCTGTCCTGTACGTGCTGCTGCTGCTCCTTTGGCTGACTTGACAGTGGTGCATTGTTGCTGTTGCCGACTGATGCTGTTGTTACCGCTTGTCGCTGATTTTTATAATACCAATCTTGTCGTGATGACGAGAAATTCTGTGGTACTTCGAGTTGGCCTGCGTAATGACAACAACGCTGCTGCTGTTGCTGCTGCTGCTGCTGCTGCTGGTAGATGGGCCAACAAGGAGCCTGCAAGCATCAGTCATGTTCAACGCACCACGTTGGTTAAGCAAACAGCTATGAAATGATGTGACTGACAGAATTCAGGTCACAAAGTCTCTCTTGCGACTGTGGACGAGCATGCAAGCCTACTCACAGCAGACATGCTGCTGTTTTACCTTCTGCTGCCTACTGACACCTTCCCATCTACAAAGCAAGACGACGACGGGTTCCTGGCCAACATTTCGTGTCTTACCCTCGAAGGCCTGTGAGCCTGAATTAGGCGTGGCAGCCTTGTAGGCTGCTGGTATACAGCAGCTGATGCTGAGCAGCCAGCTAGCTGCTGAGACACAGGCTGCGGGTGGCTGCTTAGACTATGCATGGGCGCTGCTGACTAAGTAGAACGCTTTACAAAGTCAGCAATTCCTGGGATAGTTGTTGAAGCAGTTTGTAGTCACAGCAGACAGAGACTTGTACAGTAGGCCAGTACACCCTCGCACTGCTGCAGGCGAGTCTGTTACAAACTTATAGACAAAAGAACCATCGTTTACAATGGTAAAGATGAGCAAGTTGCTGCAACTGGTCCTTTACACGCCCCAAGTGACTACAGATGAGAGCCGTTCGCACGGAGACAGTACACAGGCCATTCGCGGAGTGCCCATAGCAATGCTGCTGATGGAGACATTATCGACATGCAAAAGTGCCTAGTCGCATGACAGTTGCATACGAACTGTACCGACTGTCCTGACACTGTCAGTTTTTGGCAGGTACGCTGCGTAGGCACTTGCATCGATGCTGTGCAGTACCTGAACTGTTTGAGGTCGGTAAGCGGCACTACCTCGTTACTCAATGCAATTTCTTGTATACTGGTGTGAGACATGCTGACCAGAACAGTTGTACGATGCCCAATCCCAACCACTGCATGGCCACTGATCCGTCATCACAGCTCCACGTTCGCGTGCAGAAGGTAAGCATCATGACGTACATCGACACGTCACAAGGTCTTATAGCATTAAAGCATCTCATAGACACCTTTGCTGCACGTAAATTCAACCCAAACCCACTCGAGCACCATGCATGGTGTAGTGCTGTCCATGTATGCAATCTGCGCAAGCAACCAGTCAGCTCCTCACGATAGTGCCCCTTGAAACACACCTCCGCTGAACCATAATACCATGTCTCCCAACAGGCTTCCAAGTAGTACATCAAATGCAACCAACAGGTCTGGTGAAGTGTACTTCATAACTGGCAGTACTGATGGTATTGGTCAACATACGGCAGCAAAGCTCGCAGCAAATGGAGCAACAGTACTCATACACGGCAGGTACACCTACCAATGCATGCTCTAAACGGCTTGACAGCTGTATAATCAAGTCCACCATATGCCAATGTCCCGGCAATAGTGCAACATTGCTGCTGTGGTCTTCTGATATCAAGCACTGCTGCTGTTGCTTGCAGGAATCCAGATAAAGTTGCTCGTACTGTTGAGTCCCTGAAGCAGCAGACCGGCAACAGCAGCATCCAAGGTTACACCGCTGATCTGGCTGATCTGGCAGCAGTGAGACAGCTGGCAGCAGCAGTGACCCAAGATTACCCATCCATCCATGCATTGGTCAATAATGCAGGAGTGTATGAGACACAAAGTCGGTAAGGATGTAATGCATGAGCAGAGTAAAGCAGCAGCAGCAGACTCTGACACTGCATGCATTGGTCAAGAATGCATTTTTTGTTGGAGAACATTGGATTGTAGAAACACAAATGTGTTGGTAACCACTTGCAATCTGCGATCACTGGCAGACTCTCCATGTGCCACGTAGAGCATTTCATTTTGCACATGCTGTACTCAGCACATAGGGCATTAGGGATGCAGATATGGTTCTCCATCTCCCTGCTGCAGCCCCTGCCACCACCACCACCACTGCTGCTGCTGCTGCTGCTGCTGAGGGTCTATGTATGTTTGCGTGCAGTGTATCTAAGGACGGTTATGAGTTGACCTGGGCAGTCAACGTGTTGGCACCGTTCCTGCTGACATCGCTGCTGTGGAGAAATGTGAGCAGTAAGATCATCACCACTGCTTCAATATCAGCAGCAAGTCATATCGATATGAACAACTTACAGCAGGAAAGGGGTTACAGGTAGGTATACAATACATAGCGTATGCTATGTGTGTGCAGGACTGATCAGATGTAGATCTAGGTCAGGACTGGTTCTGAGATTTGGGATCTAATCGAGTCTGATCTAGATCTGGATCTAAATTCTCTACTCATGATCTTGACCTAGTCCTGTATGCTTATGATCATGATCTCAGTCGCTGATCATGTTGTAGATCTAGTCGCTGAGGACAGCGAAGCTTCAACCCTACAATCCTGTACATATGTCAGTTGTGTACTGCACCAATCGCAGAGTTTCTATGGACGTGCACTTCCGTACTTTGTGATCGCTGCCAACCCACTGCTGCTACTGCTGCTGCTGTCCTCCCTTACAGTGCCCATGATGCCTACTCCCTCTCAAAGCTCTGTGACATCATCTTCACATTAAAGCTGTCACAATACTTGAAATCAAATAACAGCAAAGTAACAACCAACACCTTGGACCCTGGCACAGTCAACACAAAGATGTTATTAGCTGGTTGGGGGCGGATAGGGATAGAAGTTGAATCAGCAAATAACACGTATAAGTTGTTAACAGATTCTGGTGTTGATGATGTCAGTGGTGGATACTTCATTGGCCACAGAAGAAGCAGGTGGGTGGTCGTTATCAGCTGGAAGGTCTACTGATGGGCAAGTATTATATCTAGTACTATCATATGCTGTGTTGCAACCCTGCAGATATATAGCTGTCTCGCCTCATCGTGTGGTTTGCAGTATGATGAAAATCTGAGCACAGGATAGCAACATGATCGCAATATACATGTCATCTCTTGGATTTGGACGTTGCAGGCCGCCTCGTATTGCTGAGGACCCTCAGCTGCAGCAGCAGCTGTGGCAGTTGTGGGAGCAGCAGACAGGAGCAAAGTATGACTAGCAGGCACCAGCACCCAGACAGCAGCAGGTCTGTGACTTTATCCCTAGGTTTTGCCAGCAGGCGCTGTAATGAAGTGGCACGCAATGAGCTGGTAGCATGGTTTGCTGTGTTGTAGCCAGTGTCCCAATTCGGTAACAAGCAGGTTATCAGTGGCAGCAGCTGGTGTCAACGAGTGACTCTGTTCAGCTGCAGTACATATTGCTGTTGGTGACTCCAGGCAGCAATGTTGATGGATGCCAGATGGCCAGTTTGCACTCAGTGCAGCCAGTGCATCTTGCTAAGCATGTGCATCTGTTGCTAGGTGGCTTCTGTCACTTGAGGCACTGTGGTCGTGTTGGGGTGCTGTACATTCTCCAGTCTGAACATTCAAGTGAATTGAGCTTGCACACTGTCAGGCAGCGATAAGTGATAGCCACTGCATGTGACAGACATCACCTTCTGCAGTGTAGTGGCCTTGTTCAAATTGCTGCAGCAGTTGCAGTTCTGGTCGCCTGTGGCAGATTGCTGCTGTGCTGAGTTGCAATGCGAATAGTTGCCACTGCCATGTGAGCACATGTTGAGGGTGGCTTGTTGACATGGCAGCTTCAGATTTGCAGTAGTGATATCATGCAGCGATAGTGTGCAGGCAAGCATCTTGGTGGTCCCAGGTATCAGTAGCAGCACTGGCAGTACTGCCAGTGGCAGTATGTGAAGCCTAAGGTGCTGAAGGTATGTCACATTGTGAAACGAATCTGTGACAGATGCCAAAGCCTCAACTTGGCAAGTTTGACTTTTGCCAAGGCGGTACCGGCGGTGGATTTATTGAGCTAGCAGCTTCAAGACAGGCTGTCCTGTATGCTGTATTTAGCCGCTACTACTCTACTTTTGTAGTACAAAAGGCTTGGCTGCAGAGTTGCTCCTTGCTGCAAACACTGTGATACCTCATTGTCGCTGTGCACACTGTGCGGGGACAGACCATACTGATATTCTGGTCATTGACATCAAATGCAATTCTTGAACTCAATTCAAGTCAGTGTGCTCTGTATCATCCATCATCAGGACTAGGCCAGAGAACCTGCCTTACAGTGGCTTAGGACAACCTTGGGTTTGCAGTATGGCCACAACGTCTCAAATATTGTTACTAACACGCAAGCCTGGTACGCAACCACGGTACTGGGCAGCTTGTGCAGCTCCAGGATATTTTTGTAGCCAGGCATACAGACGCACTACAGACCCTTTCTGCAGCAACTTCGAACCCACATCCAGCACCGGTAATACAGTGTCATCCATTATCACCAATGACAAAAAACACATACAGCTGGATGACAGCTACAGTGCTACGTATGTGTGAGCCAGACACAAGTTGGATGACCATTGCCTGGGCAGATCACAGGTACACCTCACATCCACGCTAGCGGAGGCCACTGTATGCGGTGTACAGACATAGTCGCAATATAACTTGTGACATCATTGCGCTGGTCTGCACACTGGCCAATACCAACACTTGGCAATGAAAAAGCAAGGACTGTCAACTACCCTACAAGTGCACAGCTATTCGTGTTCGCACCTGGTCTGGCTGCTCTGCCATCGCCCACAAGCATTGTGAGGTGATAGCACCACCATACCAACATCCTGTTTACAAGTTACTGCTGCAGACACTGAACCTGATGTAGTTGATCCTGAATGAGAAGCACTGCTGCTACTGATACCGTCTTTGCCATCCTCACAAGCTGCTGTTACAGGTGTATCTAGGTTGAGCTTGGCAAGCAGGCCGTCTGTTGTCTCATCAATGCGCTGCTTCACTTTGCTGGCTAGCTGTGAATAAGCAGCCAGTGCCTGCTGGTAAGTCAGATTCTGCAGTTCTGAGCTGATGTTCTCCAACTCTTCCTTGCAGACTATAGCGTTTTGTTGCGGGGTAGCATCACCCTTGGCGGCATTGGCAATGCTGCAAAGCGCAATAGGTGCTGAACCAGCTTCCACAGCATCAGCAGCAGCTTCCATGCCAGTTGCCACCCAGTTGTTGTGCACCGTCCAGACTTCCTTGTCATTGTTTGGCAACACCCTACTGCTGGATTGGTCTATGTCTGCTGCCGGTGCTGCTTCTAACAAAATTGCTGATTGCTGGCTGCCCACATTGTCCTGCTGTGGATCACGCTCCACGTACCGACTGTTGTTGCTGCTGTCCGGTGTGATAGCTGTCAATGCCTTGGCATCTAGGTACTTCTGCAGCCACTCAAGATCACTGTCCAAGTCGCTGCTTGATGCATCATCTGGCTGACTAGCATTTCCTCTCCTGCAGTGCGTAGCTGATAGGCTGATGTTTGGCATGCCTTCCTCAAGAGCCTCTGTGCCTTTAGCCGCCTGGTCGATCATCTGCTCCAGCTGTTGTGCTGCTGCCAATGCACCACAACTTGCCCTTGTAGAGCCACCATGGCTGCTGCTTGGTGTGAATGGAAAACCCTCAATGCTGCTGCTAGCGCTAACACCAGTGGCATATGCTGCAGTGGCTGCTTGAGCTGCTGCCACACCCACAGGCTGCTGCTCTGCTTCCTCAAACCAGTCTGACAGATCCCTTGGCTTCATGCCAGTCGCAGGACTAGCAGCATAGCTGCCTTGCAGCCGCTGCAAAGTTGTTGCATCAGCCACACTCCTGTGCTGCTGTTTCCCTGATGAGATATCAGCACCTGTGGCTCTCCACCAAGCATCCTGACTTCTGGCTGTGTCAAACAGTGCCTGCTTGGCTTCTGCATTCCTGGTCTCTAGACTACCATTGATGCAAGGATCTGCTACTGACACTCTTGTTGACACAGACGAGGTAGGCCCTGTAACTCCAGTGCCAGGTGTTAAGTACATGCTCCATGCAGGGGATGCTGGCAATGGTGAACAATTCCTGAAGGTACAGTCCCTGCTGGTGGCATCAACAGGCTCAGCAGCTGTACTGCTTTTATTCTTATCCAAGCTGACACCGCTGCCAAGCACGTCAATGGGCTGTGTAGCAGGACTACTGCAGACCGCCACCAATGGCACAATGCTCGGTGTTGCCTCACAGCTGCTTCTCAAACTTGCTGCTATGGATGCTCTGACAGCAGCCCTGGTTGCATTCAAACTGTGCAGCAGAACCTGGCTAGGTGTGGCATCTGCAAGAACAGCAGCAGTAGCTCCAGCAGTGTCTGCACTGACCGGCTGATGCCGCGTTGCAATGAGATTGTCACCTTGACACAGAACGTCAATGTGGTCATTGCTGCTGTGGCTGCCATTTCTTGATAGTGATACTACCAGCGCTGCTGGTGAGCCAGGCAATACAGGAATGTCCCTGTACTTCACAACACTTCTAAGGTCTGCTGCATCACACCTGGCTGATGCAGCAGCTGCTTCACGCAGAGAGCTGGCTGGAGCTGGGCAAGCCCTGCCGCCACTGTGCTCTAGCTCGCCAGTTGGGGTGTGAAAGACATCAGGGCTGCATGCTGAGTAAGGTACAGCTTCGAGGGACTTGTACGGGCTGTTTGACACAGCAACCCGCTGAGCTGTTGCAGTTTTTCCTGCTGTAGGGTAGCTAGCAGCAGTAGCAGTAGCCACACGGCCCATCCTGCTCAGCTGTCTGCTGGCCAGTGATGGTGTTGGTGTTTGGCATGTGACCCTGTTGCCTGTACTGCTGTTGGTGCTGTTTCCAGGTATTCTACCCCAAACCCGCTGTTGATGATAGCTATTCAGCTGAGCCCAGGCTGCTACAGACTTCTGTGCCATGGCTTGCGCCTCTCCTAGTATGCGCTTGTAGTCAGCAACGGCACTTGCAGCAGCTGCAGCAGCAGGAGATGCAGCAGCAGGAGATGCAGCAGCTTCCGGTGGGTCCTGCAGGGGTGGCTCCTCAGGGACTATGCTACCCTTTGCAGTGCTGGATTGTTTGTCATGCGAATTGCGCTGATGCTCTAGGTAATCAAGATGTTGCTGTTGTTGCTGCTGTTGCTGATGTATCTTCCATTGATGTCTCCTTTGCTGTTGCTCCAGATCTTCTAGGCTCATGTAGCACTCATCACTGCTTTCCTGAGAGGCAACAGGATGAGGCCAGGCTGTGTGTATCTCCTGATCACGAAGGTGCTGCACTTCACCCAGCTGCTGGTCCTGCACCTGTGCAGTACAGAAGCAGGCAGACAGCAGCTGACAATTACACGTTGGAGTTCGACGGTGCATGTAACACGATGGCACCTGGCTTGTGACACTGAGCCAAGCTTGACTCTGGACTCTTTCAGTGACCTACTTTGCTGCAGCATGCGTTTGCAGCTGCTCCTGTCCCCTGCTAGTTGCACACATACATCCAAAGACTAATGTATCCACAATGTCTGCCTACACGTGATGCAGAGGGCGCACCTGCTGCTTCACTGCTCCCGCAGCATTTGGCACATCCTGCTGGGCTGGTAGCGTCATTATTGTGCTGCTGATCTCCAATCTGAGCGCTGTGATGTCTTGCTGCTGCTGACAGTCACTAGGGATAAACTGCTGATGGTGCATGGCACCGGCATTGCTGTTAAGCTTTGCCCTCTGTGCCGGTGCCACCGCACTGCAGTATGGTTGCACATTGTCTGCTGCTGTTAGTCCTCCCAGGAACTGAATGGGACTTGAAGCACGCTCCACCATGTGGCTGCGCTGTTTAGGCTGCTGCACAGCACATTGCCGCTGGCCATGGCTGTGGAACACGTGTGCATGTTGAGGTTGGCAGCTTTCCTGCATGTGGTAGCTGCTGTACAAAGCAGCGTTGCTGCCCGAAGAGGTTGTGTCCTGCTCAAGTTCCCTTGCACCAGCATGCAGATGGGAGCCACAAACTTCTTGCCTGCGAGAAGATTGTTGCTGTCCAGCTGTGTCTCTGGCAGTCGTGACGCTCCTCAGAGGAGACACATACTCAGGAGTGGGAGCACCCCTGGTGCCAGGAGTGTAGCCACTGCAGGAGCTGTTACTGCCACAGCTGATGGTACTACTGGGCTCTTGAGTATCACTGAAATGACTGCTGCTACGTGGAGTCGTCTTGAGGTGATGACCGGTGCTGCATGTGTGTTTCTGGGCTGATGTGTTTCGTGTACTGTGCAGGATGCCGCTGCATGGGCCGGTCGAACAGGTGTTGCTGATGGCTTTGAGCACAGGTCTGCAGCCAATAGTGCTTTGCAAAACACCCTTGCAGCTGATTGTGTCGTTGCTGCATAGGGAATGTGGTGATGAAAGGGCGGAAGAGCCGCCCTGGGTGTTGGACAGATGATGCTGTGTACCTGCTTCCTGCTGAAGAATATTTGTCCTGAGAGGAAGGGTATGAAACTTTTTTTGCTTGAAGATGCGGCTGGTTCGCAAGGAGTCTGATTCATTCTCCTTATTGCTACTCAGAGAGTAAACACTGCTACTGCAGGACTTGCGTGCTGGGCTGGGAGACCGGGCAAATGGGTGATGAAGGTGGACTCCCTCAACCCCATTGGTGTGAAGGCTGTGGCAGCCTGCAGGCTTCCAGATTTGTTGGGAGGTGTCTCTACTGCATGTACCTGACGTCGCAGCTCGCAGAGGGCATTGGTTTTCTCTTTGAGCGTGCTTCTTCCTTAATCGCACTGGTAGCAGCAGGAGCTGAGTGTCCTGCATCTGTCTCCTTCCTGAGTGTGTTTTGTCCTCAACCGCACTGTAGCAGTGGCTAGACGCAATTCGTTAGATAAAGTTCAACCCAAAACATAGGCTGCGGTCCTCGCGGTTAAGTTTCTGGACAGCATGTACTGTACAGTGTCCTGAGCATTCTCGCACATGCTGCAGCAGTAGGTGGTTTGTCAGATACGTTGTTCGAGAGAAAGACAGTGTACACTTTACATGGCAGAAAGGCTATCTCCCTTGGGCAACCTAACCGTGCCTGACGGTCTGGTTCAAACGCGTTGCTATTCTGTCATCACATGACCATGAGCTCTGGCCAAGCAAAGATGGGGACAACAGAAGACTTTGTTGGGGTATTGTAAGCTCAGTAATGACAGCTAGTAAGCTGGCCAGCTCGTAGCTACTGCTGAAAACATACGGATGGCCCAGGCTCAGCAGATAGCTGATATGACATCAAACGACTATGCCTCTGATCTGTCCTGACCCTGAAACCATACATAACATGGCCTCAAAAGAGTCACTGTCACACGGAAACTGCTCAGCATCAACCCAGCCGAGCAGCCTGCCCAGTGGGCGCTATATCCTTGCACAACGGCAATGTGCACCATTGCACTGACCCAGCAGCTGTCAGTAGAGTAGATCAGCAAAGGCACACTCCTGATGTCCCCGATCACCACCTAGGCATCAACCTTGCACCTCCTTCTTCTGCAGCATAGCCATCACACTTGCGACACTATGCACACCCTTCATCTCGGGATTCTCAGCCAACACGTCTGTGGCTTCAAGCACCTTTAGCTGCTGCTGCACCATACGCACCCCGTCCTCATCTGCACGTGTGCTACAGTCCCAAGAGTCGTCTTTTGCTGCTGCTGCAGCAGTTCCCGTACTGCCAAACATACCCACACTACCAGCTATGCTGCCGGGACCAGATGTACCATTCACAAAGGATGCGCCTTTGACAGAGCTGCCCTGTAAGCGTGTCAGCCTGTCCAGAAGCTTCTGCCTGCGGC
>JARWLF010001242.1:0-12424 GCA_029853055.1 Scenedesmus sp. KT-U | reverse complement strand
CTGCACTGCCTGGAGCAGCCTGTCCATCACACTGCCCTCGGGGTGGGACTCAGCAATGTGACCGCGGATGATGTCATCAGGGAGCAACAGGTCGGACACAGGAGCCTTCACAAACGAACGGTCCTGCCAACTGAAGATGATGAAACAATAAGACCGTCTTCAGAAACAGCAGCAAGTTCGAGATGACACATGAAGATCTTGGCAGTTTGGTAGTTACTCCTCTCATAAGCTGGAAGGGTAAGATACTTTGAACATGCGGAGGCTAGTTCACACAGACAGGGATGTATCTATTCCTGATGAGCCATGATTTGAGTATCTCACTTTATGTGCGGCACTGTGAGTGACTCATGCAGGACATCCTGCCCGCCAAAGAACACAATGTCCAGGTCCAGAGGTCTCGGTCCATGACGGCGGCCTGTTACAAGGTCGCGGCCTGGTGGACAGGAGAAGTGGAGCAATGGACGGTGTGGGGAGGCAGGGGGAAGTGTCTTCCACAACACAACTCACACCACTAATCAGTGATAGACGGGTGGTGACATATCTGACTGCTGACCACATAGACAGAGCAGCTGCAGTGTTTAGGTACTGAGTTCGATCATTTGATTGGCAGTATGTTGCATGCTGTTGATAGTGATGACTGCTGTTGACCACGCTGTACTGACCTGCTGCCTTCTCTATCTGCTTGAGGTGGTACAGCAGCTGCAAGGGTGAAAGGTCTGTGCGACCAAGAACTGCTGCATTGAGGAAGGGAGCCTGCTCCAGGACGTACATTGGAGATGTCTCATACAACAGGGAGACTCGCAGCACCTGTGTGAATGACAGTACGGCAATAGCAAGCATCCATAAGCTGGACACAGAGCTCAGTGATGCCAGGATGATGCCATGCAGAGGACATGCACTCAATAACATCCAAAGTCAGACATAACAATAGGTCGATGCAATCTGCTGTGACATGCTCAACATGCCCTTGTTGAGCTGTGATACATTGCTGTTACACAAGTCTTTGACTTGATGGCGGCCACATCGTTGGCAGTGAGCTGCAGAGACCTGGTGGGATGCACAGCAGTACAGCTTCTTTGAAAGTACATGTGACCCACCTCGATGCCGTGCTGTGCGAGGCTGGACAAGCCATCGAGAAGATTCTCCACTCGGTTACCCTGGCGGAGAACAGCAGAACGACGTTGCAGCAGCTGGTGTGATCATCAGTGTGCATGACGCATGACCTGTGCTGATGCAACAGTCAGCTTGACAGCAGCGTTCACCTGGTTGGTGCCGAGTGCTATAACTACTTCGGAGTATCCAGTGTACGCCGTGCTGCTCCGATACGGTGCAGAAGTCCCAATGCTTGTCGTGAAGGTGCGAGCCTGGTTCCTGTTGTAAACACAGTTGCTGGTGTGAGAAGAGCAACGGTGCTAGCATTACGGTGATCGTCAGCTGGTGACGCAAACATCATATTACACTTACAGAAACACTTCAGCTGATGTAGAGAAGGCAGATGCCCATAAGCGGCGTGGCAAGCTTCGCAGCATCATCAGCTGCAGCCAGGCTATACATCTAGTGGCCTCATCATGGCACAAAAGGCCTGCAGCTTCGACAAGTCGCTCACTTTGCTTGCTACTGGCCCTTTCGACAGCATGAAGCGTCTCCACAGCCTGGTGTCAAGCGTTGGTGAGTAACATGTACGAGTGACAAAGTCAGCTTGGACAGGGATGAGCTGGTGGTCGCTTTGACTGATCACAAAGAAACGCCATAAACAAATGTACGTGTGCGCACAGACGTGATAGTCTTGCTTGCGTTTGCTTGGTTCTGCAGCACAATATAACTCCTCAGAACGTAGCACGTGGCTACCCGCCATCATAGGAGTTTGCACTTGGCTCGAAACGGGTGCCGGCTCCATATTGAACATATGACTCAGCTCCATGCCAGTGATACTGCTGCAGATGCGAATATGCCGGGAAACAGGCACATCAACGAAGCAGCAGCCCATATTGGGCAGGACGAAAGCATGGCACAATAAATTTGATTTACTCAAGACCGTTTGCTTGCTCTTGTTGTTCGCAGCGTATCAGTCACAATGCTGATGCAGCAGTGTACGGGAGCCAGGGACACGTTGTACAGGTCAACGTCGAAACCAGCAATCAGTGCAGACATACGGTTCAGAACAGCCAGTAGGACAGTTGTTGTGAAGAATTCAAGCAGCGGTGGCAACCAAGTGGGCCTGCCTGTGTCGGGGCGACACATCAAACTGCAGGAGCATGTTGCCAGCCCAATCACCATGGCAGCTTCTCTGACCGGGTTCGCGCTTGTGGCAGCCGGTGTCTTCATACCTGCAGACCGCCAGATGTTAGAACTCTACAATTCAGCGGTGCAACTGCTGCCTCATGCAGATTCGGGAGCAGCACAGGCAGCTCTCCTCACACAGGCAGCTTCCACCCAAGCTGCAGCATCTGCTGGGGACCCAACAGCAAGCACGATATCAGCAGCAGCCGAAACCTCGATGTCGCTCCCCTCTACCCCTCTGCTGGATATCGATCAGGCAGTGCACACGTATGTCACGACGCACACCAGCCTTGGGTTCCGTGCTGTGGTAGCAGATCTGTACATCAGCGATGTCTTCATTGCATCAGGCATCTTCGGCTGGCTGTTGTGTTCAGCAATCTGTTTGCAAACTTCACCAAGGAAGTCTCTCGGGCCTTTGAGCCTGGCCTGGCTGTTCTACTTCACAACTTGTGGAGCTATCAGTCGCGGTAGGTTCCATGATCAGTCATGGTATCATCACTCACTACTGCAGTTGCTTCGTCATGTACTGAGCTAGAGTCATGCAGCTGCAGATGATGCTGGTGCATCTGTCAGTGAGAACTGGTAACAGCATGTTCTACAAGCAAGGTGCAAGGATGCTCCTGTTTTGAATGCGGCATGCGGCATAAGCATGACTAACCAGTTACTGATGACATGCAAATGCTGTCCATCACTCTGCTGCTTGATTGCCATGTGGCACCAGTCCAAGTCCTTCTGCATTGAGCGAATGGATCAAAGGACAAAGATTGCAAGTGCTGTTCCTGCAGGTGACCCTGTCCTTGTGGACCTGCTGAAACATCTCTTTGCTCGCATCAGACCCAGTCAGATTCATCACACCTTCTCATTCCCCTCCGGCCACACAGCAGCAGCAGTGTTTGTGGTTGGGGCACTGCTGACTGTACTCCTGCCACTGACGATACAACTAGTAACAGAGCAGCAGTCGCAAAGCAGCATCCAGAGCTTGCAGGAACGAGCAGCTCAGACAAGTACAGATGTAGACGAATATGTGGGTGATGAGCAGGTTGCTGAGAGGGAGCCTGGTAGGTCAGATGAGTCGGCCAGTGATGGATGGTCCTGGGGTAGTTACAGTAGTGCAGCAGTAGCAGTGTGGGCAGCAGCCTGGGTGACCACAGGCACAGGGAGAGTGCTGGCTGATGCACACTGGGTCAGTGATACCCTGGCTGGGGGCTGCTTGGCTGTGGCTGCTGTGTCAGCATTGACCTGGTTCTGCAAGTTCCTGGAACAAGGAACTTTGAATCAGAGTACACCTGAGAGCAACACCTTCAAATGATACCAACCTTCACAAGTCGTTGCGTGGCAGCGAGCCTTCAAGTCAAGTGCATCGTGGCAGATACTGTTGTGCCAGTATGTGCTGTTGAGCTGCATGCTCCCAGAGCAGTAGTAGTCATTGGAGACACTGCTACGATGGCAGAACGCCAATCATACTATCTGTTTTGTACCAAAATTCTAACCAGCCTTGGCAGGACAACAGTGCTGACGACTTCACGTAGGGTGCAGCGTACAAACGATCAGTGCGGTTTCGGTCCCCACGCGACTGCATACAAGCATTAGCTGAAGAGCATTGGATAAAACCACGGCTGCTCATGCTCTCTTATATACAAGAGGATACTGAAGCGGCGCTGAGCACGCGCTTGTACATCATAGATATGCTGTTTGTGTAGGAGGTGCGGTTGTCATCAGCGTCGGTAGGTAAAACTCCTACGATGATAACTTTGTCGTGAGAGCGTACTACTCTGCAGCTTGATAGGTGTGCATTGTGTGCTAGAGAACATCGGCGCAAGGGCGGACACTTGTGTGATATGGTGCAAGGAGTGGGGGAGTGACCTTCGCAGCTGGTCGCAGGAGGACTTGGACACAGTTTCAGGCACTTACATGAGCAGTTATCAAGAGAGCGACGCCATAGTGTGAGCATACTCGTGCCCTGTTCGAACGTTACCCCGCAATCACGCGCGCATCGGGGCTGTAGTAGAAGGCCATCAGCTTGTAGCTCATAACGGTTGCAAACCAGCAGAAGTCGTCGAGTCTACAGTACCTTGCGCTCCAGTTGCGCACCTGAATCTGCCTTGGCCCAGTGACCGGCAGCAGTTCACCACCAACTTGGTGGTCCTTAGCAAGGACCTCAACCTGTACACCACCACCACCCGGCAACAACATGGAGGCCTTTCTGATCGGTGCACCCATGGAGGCATACGTCACTGGTGCAGCTCACGATATGTTTTCGGACCTGCGCAGATGCCCGTACACCTCTAACAGATGGTCATATGCACAAGGTGAGAAACTGTTGGGCACCAGCAGCAGGGTCCATATACAGCTCGCCAACCTTCCGCGTGTTCAGCGTACTGCAAACCATTTGAGTTGGGCAGCCATGTAAGCTCATGTTACAGAGTGAAGCAACACACACTCAGCTCGGCTGTCAGCACGGCAGTAGTTGTTGCTACAGTACGCCACACTGTCGGGCTACTGCTGCAGCGCCAGCAGCGACATTAAGAGACATTAAGAAACACCTGGTTTCAAACCGCTGTATACAGATAAACACCGGACAACAAGCCACGACGAGCTGACATCGACCAAGCAGCAACATGCTCACAAGCCCAAGACACTCTTGAAGTGGCTGTGCAGTCGTGCCTGGGGCTTTCAGTCAACCAAACCATCAAAGGATGTGGAGCCAGCAGATGTCACCGTTACTGTGTCGCTGAAATCATCTTCTGTTGCTGCTGCTGCTGGTGGCAAGCAACAAGACATCGCCAGTCATGCTGACATGGAGTTGTTGTCCCGAGGTGCCATGCATGTCTATCTGCGCTGAGTAGTCAGTGTGCTCACTGGGGGATTGTGTGCATCGGAAACAGCAGCACAACTGCGCCCACACAAGCAAGATGACGTGTCAGTACAAGTCCAGGCTTACGCGTACAGCTTTGTTTGTCATTGGCTTTGCAACACTCCTAAAAGGTGTGCATATAGTGCAGCAGCTGTGTACAACAAGTGTTCCTGTACAAGCAGGTCGCCCATCAGTAGTAAGTGGTTTGTTGTGTCACACGTTTTGGCAATTGGTCATAGTGGTATCAATCATGTTGATAAGCTGCAAGTCTCCTTGGGCTTGCAGCAGCTTGCAGTGTCTGCAACACAGCCAGTCCCAGTTCACTCCCAGGAGGCGGGTGACACAGTTTGTCATTCTGGTGATTGGCTGTTGTAGCAGGAAAGGTTGGTGTGTTGTGACATGATGCTGTATGTTGCTTTGAACAAAGCGCATGTGTGTATGCAGGACTCAGCTGCAGCATGTGGTGTGCGGCAGCATATCTAGCTGTTGTGTCGCAACCATTCTACCGCGCCAGTGTATCAATATAATCGTATCAGTACTTCCTCATGTACTTGATGGCCAATGTGTTTCTGGTGTGTATAGTTGCTTATGCAAAACAAGCCTCATTGTCTATTGCTGCTCCACATTGTGCTTCTGGCCACCAGGTCTTTTATGTAGCTCAAAATTAGTGCTACTGATTCCGGGTTGGGAGTATGTGCGTGTTTGGGCACTGCACAGTCATCTGCAAGACACCAGGTGATGTTATATGCCGGGCTCAGTTGTCATGAGTGCTGTGCCTGGGGAGATGCTGTATAAAGCAGCATGTTGAGCATGTCTTGTGGGGATGCTGAGCTGTTGGTTTTGATCAATCAGCAGCGATGCTGATCGTGTTGTACTTCAGTGTCTAGTGGCGTGTTTCCGAAGTGTTGCAACCACCTGTTAACTGCTGCAGGTGGCACTGCAAAGTGTTAAACACTTGTGGCTGTGCTGGCTGCACCTCCTGGTGCATGCAGGGCTTGCAGAAGCAGTGTGATCTTACAGTCAGAGTGCAAACTGAGATGATCAGGATGATTGATGTTGATGACCAGAGAGGTTCAGACAACTGAAAGGCGGTGTCCTGCAGTTACCTGCAGCCACCTAGATAGAAGACCGTACCTGGGGCACTGCATGCTGGTGCTTTGCTACTGGTTGATCATGCACTGACATGAGCCAGGTGACATGGTCACTGTTGGGTCATTGTTCAGAAGTCTGATCTAGAGAGGCCGCAGTCCAGATGCGACAGGGTGGTTCCTGTCATGAATTGGTCTCTCTGGGGCAGCATCTCATGCAAGTGCAAGCTCAATGTCTTGTGTCGTGTTCAAGGAGCTTCAGCTACCGGCAGATCAGGTTGATGCAATATTGGAACTGCCACCGAGGCTTCACTGATGTAATCATCCAATCGCATCGTCATCTGAGGTGACTCACATCTCTAAATGATCATTGTGTTGATTATGATTTGTATTCTAGCTGCCTCGGCTAATCTGACTTGACAGCTCCTGGCTGCAAGAGTTACTCAAGATTGCTGATTTGTGTTTCCAGTCCTATCTGCAGCAGCCGCTGAGTGACTCTGACGATGTAGGTGAGTGAGTTTGCAAGGACCAACGTCTCTGTTTTCTAGTATCGTATTGTGACGAGGTTGCGCAACGGAGCGGGGTGGTGCCATCCCGCCGTTTCTCATAATGCGAATGTTGTAATCACTCGGGTGCTGGAACGGTGCGGTGATGTCCGGGTGACGAACCCGTGCGCCGACAAGGCTGCATTGTCCCCAGTAATGCGATCGTTACTGTGAGTTGGCAGAGTAACGGTGTCGTCTCTTTGTTATTCCCCACTTACTTCATGGCACTAGCCTGCCAATGGTACATGCCTGAAACAGACTACTTGAACCATTCTGAGCTTCTACGTTCAGGAGGTCACCTGACTTCGACACTCTGCCCTGAGAGTCTCCAGGTCAAACATCCTGGGCCAACAATACGGCAGCCAGACATGCAGATGTGCCTATTAGCTGTCAATATCATGAGAGAACAGCGTCAATGCGATGTCACATTCACGTCAAAGCAACGTAACAATGGTATGAATACAACGTAGGTACACCAATGCTGCGTAACACCTACTCAGTGAGAAGGGGAGTCAACATATCAATGCAGCCAACACATACGATGTAGGTCCTACATCAACACTGGTTGGTGTCACCACCCATGTGACAGAGTGGATGAACTCTGACAGCGTGTGTTATGCTACACACACACTTCATCCTGACTGGCCTATAGGACTGTCACAACAAGCAAGCAATTGACTCAGGACAGGAGTCCTGAGGACTTCTGTCTTGTACAGGATCAACAACGACGACCATGAACAACCCTGGAAGGAAGCGGACATGTTGTACAATTGGCAAGCAGTTTCCTGCATATGAGAGTACATCTAACAAAGCTGTACAGCAAGAGTGCTGCTCCATGGCTGCTAGAATATGCACATCATCTCAGTAGCAATGTCCGGCAGCTTTCAGAGAGGCCTACTTCTGACTACATGCCTTGAAATGCAGAATTGCAGCTGGGCAACACAAGAGACTGGTGTGTTAAAAGCAGAAGAACACAAACAATGAGAGCAGTCTACACCCAATCAGTTAGAGGCAATCAGTACAAGCAGGACTTGTACAGCAGCACCCCATCAACAACCAAGTTGGTGTTCATCAGCTGCTGCTGACTCAGCAAGGATAGCTCATGACAGCGCCTGCTAGGGACTCCCTTTCAGAGTCTGCAAGCTCACACCACACTGCCTGGCAGAGGCTCATAACCAACAACAGCAGCCTGTGGTGGCACAACAACAGCAATCCTACCAACACCACCAGTACTGCCACCACCCCCTGTAGCAGCACCTGCACCAGCAGTAGCAGTTGCACCAGGCGCCAGCAACCACCTGCTCCTCGTCTTATCCTGCACACTGCGGGTTGCTGTTACACCCACTGCTGCAAGGAACAACGGCGCCAGGTAGTTGAAAATGACGTTAAGAATGTGGTCCATCTGCCGGCCGGCTGATCTGTCCACCAGTGTGGGAATGAGGGACAATCCACACATAGTTGCGAATAGAATGATCCACGTGTTGGCCAGAGAGTTGGCCAGGTCTGTCCACCACGGCTCATCCCACATCACCTGGAACAACAAGAATGCACGCCACAACGTTCAGAACCCTTTGAGTGTTCTTTGTCAAGGTGTTTTTGATGCTACGTTCATGCTAAATATCGCTGAATGCTGTGCGGCAGCATGTCACTATCAGGAACAAAGGCAGAGCCAGCCTGGCTGTGTTGGCTCTCATGACAATGCATTGAAGATCAGGCAACTGGCTGTGGATCCACAGGCTCGTCCCGTACCTGTGGGCTCTTCTCCTTCATGATGTCTCTTGTGAATGGGAACCCGTACAGCACTGTCATGCTCATGAGGGCGGACACACTGCCCCACAAGAACACATTCAGCCACAGCTGATACTGGAAGTATGACAGCAGCAGCAGCAGCAGCAGCAGCAACTGTACTGGTTAGTTGCTTGATAGACAGGTGGCAGAATGGATGCACATACTATCACCAAACGCTGCATCCGGCAGTGGTAGGCACCGGCAGGAGGAATGATACTTATGCTATTTGAGATGACAAGTATAAGACACTGTACACTGGGCTCAACAACCTGCAATAGCCCGCATCATCATCGTGCACACACCTCGCTTTGTTGAAAGAACAGAGTGAGTACAGACCATGTCAGCAGCGGCCACATGAAGCAGTGCGTGAGGGCATAAGGCCAGTGTCTCAGTTTATGAGTGACGCGCCAGATCAGCGTGGTCAGCAGATCTAAGATCATCACAGCACTGCCAGTGATCAGACCGATGATCATAGACACATCCTGTAGGGGGTGTGGGAACAAGATACAAGATATGAGATCTGGCACACACAAGATTTGGATCTGATGCAGATCATAACGAGCAAGAAGAGTCTCTCATCTCATTGACACTGTCAAGGCAGTAGAGAAGCTCAACAGCCAAGAGGTTCAGATGTGGTCTTGATTGATTGTACCTGCAGTGCGATGATGATCATGAAGGCCAGCCCCGCCATCACCACTGATGGATGTTCCAGGATGTCCAACACCTGACTACCCCACATGATGTCACTGCTTTTGATCGGGGGATGATAATGCATGTCACCAGGGGACACAGAGGCTGGTATTACGGCAGCAGCAGCGGCTGAGTCACCTGACGACAACAGCAGCAGCAGTAGCGAATATATTGTTCAGTGGCACACATGCAAGCAATGCACTATCGGACGTTGCTCTTGAAACCTGGTCTGCAAAGGTGCAACAGATCGCACTTGCCTAACAGAGGGTCAACCGGCAAGTGAGGTTTGCTGCTGCTGTCATGCAGCAGTGGTTGACCGGCATGGGGAGAGAACGGCTCGGCAGTCGCCACATTTATATTTCTATCGGCGGTGTTTGGAACATCTAGAGTGACCTGGTAGCCAGACATGTTGGAGCGGGGGCGTCAGCAAAGCAGGTATGTACGAGACTGTTTCGTGGTACGGAACCTTGATGGCTGCAGTAATTCTGGTGCCCAGCAGGGTGTTTTGATAAGAAATGTACTATGCAGGAAAATGAAATACATATTCATGCATGTGTAAGGATGCCGGTGAGCTAACGTGTGATCAGAACGTTGGACAGGTGGTGCAAATGATCGCGATGCTGCTCAAGATGCCGCGCATACTATCCTGTCTCGTATGTAATAGTTCATGCAGATACAAACGAAACTTTTCAAGGTAGAAGCTGCACGAGCATATGCTGCAACTGGTTGCCTACGAGCGCTGCAAATCCGTCCAGAATCTGATGCCGTTGCTCAATTGAGCCGTTTGCATGCCATCACGTGGGCACGTGGAAGAGTATCGCTTACAAGCACAGTATGGCTCTTTTCACATCAATACTGCAATTATCTTGGCGTATCAAACGCTTACTAGGAGACCTAGGGGTGGCAAAGGTGCAGTCAACCTGTCCATACTCGGGATGGTTGGCCAGCTTTCACACATGATGCAGATGCAAAGTGAGATCTTGCCCCTGTCCCCCATGCCTGCAGGTATGTATAGCATACTGGTGGAAAGCATACAGCTACAGGCTGACAGCGCAACTCACCATAACTGCTTACAATAGACAATAGAGCAGCCATCCAAACTGTTGGGCTCAGCCTGCTAGCCAACAATATGCAACCAGATAGCACTAGATGCTGAGTCACCCATCACCTTCATATGCCTTCGGTGAGATCGATATGATCTGGGCCCCCATTAGCAGCAGCTGTAGCTGTAGCTGTTGCTGCTGCTGCCTGGGCCTGTGCGCTGCTGCTGCCGCTATCTGTGAGTACCTCCTCATGTGCAGTCCGCAATATCTGAATGTCAGCCTGCCAGTCGTTGACCTTCAAGTCAGCATCCAGCAGCAGTTGATCCTGCAATGCATCAGTCACCACAATGCACGTGTAGCCGCATGTTGTGACTTCATAACAGCAGTGATCATGGTGGGTGGTTGAGCACTTCCAACTGCAACTGCCAGGGTGCTGATGCTGAGGCAGGCTGTCTGCTGCTGGTTATCACTGCACGTACTGATCACTGCACGTACTGCTGCCCAGGAGTTACTTGGCATTGACATTCTGCAGTCATATCTGGCATCTACATATGGTACATGAGCACAGCAGCTGTGGAACTGGCCATTGCTCATTAGTCACGCATCAAGTGTTCTGCTTACCGCTTGCTGCAGCTCTTGCTCAAGCGACCTGATTTCCTGCAGCAGAAGCAGCAGCATAAACATTATGCCCAGCTGACACTGCAACACTGTCATTGTGCTTGCGGGTGACTACAACTGCATTTTCAGCTGAAACTTTTCAGCTGAGCAACAGACTGCTAACACTCATGTATCATGTGTCTTGATTGCATGATCATGTAACGCTGCTGGTCTGTGCTCACCTTCTGTAGCTGCTGCTGTCTGCTGCTTGTGGTGCTCGCAAAAGCATCCAGGTGCTGCTGTATGCCCTCAAGGGCTCCCAGGAAGGTGACCATGCTCGATTGTACTACAAGCAACAACAACAACATATAACAGCATATCGTTGGTTGTCTACTGTCGTGTTGGTGGTCAGCCATTCGTGAAGCTATTCAACAGCAGTCTGAGCCACCTGCTGCAGCAGAAGCTGTCTGCTCAGAGCCAAGTGAAGCTAGAACCTCTTTGAACTGTGTATTGGCGTGGTCTAAGAGACTCAGAGCCGCTGATACGTCTGAAGGCATTTCGTGAGCGACGTCTGTCGATGCTTCTCGGCCTATAACCCGACTAGAGCAGCACTGCTACTATGCGAGCTGCTCAGAGGCATGTGATGCAGTGCTTGCGAGCAGTTTGTGTGCTATGAAGGAGTACAAGAGTGTTACAACAGGTTAACAATTCAATCTTGAGACGTTTCGCAGGTGTTTCCCTGCCCGTGTGGTCAGCTTTGACAGTATGCTGGCTCCTGAGGCAGGATTTTGTCTGCAGTGCAGGTTACCGCTGCTGCGCTCAGTCCTGACCTCGTTGGCAAAGGTAGCCTGTTGTATGCGCGATACAAATATCAGCTTAGTTCAAGCTACACCATGCGGGCGCGGAGTGGAAAGGTGCAAGACGTGAACAGCCGCGTGAGTGGAGGGAAGCGTGACAGATGACGCTTAGAGTTAAGGTGTGTCGACGATTGTTCAAGGAGCCACACACATGTTATTGAGCTTGCATTTGTCTGATGTCCGTGAGGGATCTGCAGCCACGGTGACAGCAAATCATATCTGCCAACTGTTTCGGGTAACTGTCTCGGGAACGAACATCCCACCAGCTAGCCCCCTAGGGACGGATACAGTTGAAAGTGAGGTCATAAGAGTGACCGTTTGCTGGGGTTATGGCCAAAGCTGCGGGTGCGTCAGCATGATGCTGTGCTTTCCTGTGCTCTGCTCTTCTGCTCTGCCTACTGCTTCCCATGCCTTGCTGGTTGTGACACACTCTTAGGATAACCCTACAAATCTGTTATCTGTCAGCAATGTAACAGTTTGTCATAGATAAGCAAATACATGACATGCTGGCCGGAACACTCCAGGAAGAACAACCAGCTGCATTGTGGCTGGTACTTGCATGCTGAGCAGCGTGCTGTCAGCAATCCCTGCCGATGATCACACTTGCAGCAGCGCATGCTATTGCGACACTTGATGCAGGTCGTGGGAAAAAAGAGTCTGCTACTGAGCGCAGACAGCGCAA
>JARWLF010001241.1:0-10909 GCA_029853055.1 Scenedesmus sp. KT-U | reverse complement strand
GTTTGGGTGTGCCTGAATTGCGTGGAACAAGACGTATGAGCTCTGCCCTGCCTGTCTGGGTACGATGCCGAGGTACTCCAGTCACCGTGCCGGAAGTCGATGCGCACAGCACCATGAGCACACCTAAACTACGATTGAGTACTTTTGTCAAGTATAGTATGTTACGCTGTGTGCCTGCGTGAGCTTCTTACTGGCGTGTTTGAATTATAACAGACTGGATGACAATGGGTGGCGTAACCCCCTACGGGGGCAATATATAGGCCCGATATGCACTTGAAAGGATCGTGAGGAATATATTGCAAACAAATAACTACATGGAACAGCACAGGTGTCTCTGACATTTCTCTTCTCTTCTGCAGCAAGCGTGTTGGCTTCGCATCGAACGCCTCCTGTCAGAAGACCCATCAGCGGTGCCAGATTGAGAGAGCCACAACAATATTTACCAGTCGCCATGCAGAGCTGCAGTGAGTACCGTGCAGCATCGTTGACCTGCACCTTCACGCCTGTCAAGCGTGCACCCTCTTTGAATGAAGAAAGCTTGTTCAAGTCAGCATATTGGCTTCATCAGTGACATTTGTGTGTGTCTCCTCCACGCAGTGGTATGGCTATTGCTGGTATCGGTACTGGCGCTCAACACTCTTGTTGCCCAGAGTCTGCTCGAGACAATCAACGATGACAAACGCAGCGAGTCCCAGGCTGCACCATTCAACGTGGGAAACCAGAAGATGCTCAAGAGTTCTCGAGCTTTATTGATTGCTGACCACTACAATGGGTGAGGAGGAGAGAGCACACATGCATTTTGCAGTTCAGCTGTAGCTGCTTACAGCAGTTGGACAAACTGCCACCTGCTGCTGTTTCCTGTCTGCTTCAGATGGTGGAAATGCTTGCAGACAGCAGGTGCAGCATGCTACCTGGTATTGGAGGTGTTGATTACGTGCAAAGATTCTTGAAGCAGTGCAAGCCACTGCATGTACCTTTGCACTGGTAAAAGTACATATGCCACCAAGCAAAATGCAATAGAAGGCCATGAACCCCTGATAACCAATTTGGACAAATGTTGTCATGCCCTGCAGGGTGATCATGGACCCAGATCTGGTCCCTGATACCTACACGTCTTTTGGCCCCGACTGCAATGCCACTCAAGCCTATGACTTCAAGGCCTGCGTCCGTTCCCGTACTTCAACCTTTGATAATGATGTTCCAGAGGGATTCGCAAGCCTTAACATCACTGGCAGTGATGGCAACACCACCTTGGGCTTCGGCAACGTGTCTCTGTCGTCTGACGAAACCCTCTCACAGGGAATCACCTTGCAGATCAGCGGCCAACTTCCAGCACAGCCTGGCGATGTCGAGGTGCAGCAGTTTCACTTGGACGCCTATGCATGGTCAAACAAGACATCTCTGCTTCACTTCAATGGCATCCTGCAACTCCAGAGCCAAACCGAGCTGATTACACCCCAAACTGTCACCTCAGAGGGGATGAACATGGATATTACAACCCCGGTGATCACCTCGGCACCAGTTGAGAGAAGGTATGACGAATCCTTATTGTTTTTTTATGCAGTGATACCTTGCTTGCTCAATGCTGCGGTCAGATTAACCACAATATCGTTACATCTTGCCAATAGCAGGATATAACCTCCGCCGACCATCTGGTCCTGCTGCTGCTGCACAGGAAACTGCACCAGAGTGCACCAACATCATCTGCTGCTGAGGGTACAATAGTTGGTGACATGATGCAAGCATACACAAACTTCACTCGATCCTTGGCTGGCACCTGGTCCCTGGTGCTCAATGCTTCCTCAGAGGAGCAGACTGCAGAGACCTTCCAACTAACGGTTCTTTTTAAGTCCCGTGCACCGTCTGAGACCTGTCAGCTGAATCAGACAGCAGACAAGTGCAGCCAAGTTGTGCCTCGGATGGAGGTCACCCTGCTGTCAGCTGGTGGCTTGGATGCTTGTGAGGTAGGCTATTCACTTTGACAACCCTAAACCCTTTTTGTACTTACCCATATTTTATTACTTTGATGACCCTACACCGTTTTTACTTTTTGCAACCCAATAGTCGCAAGTCATGCTACAGAGACCATGTGTACCGTACATTTCAACGAGTCTTGTTGTATGATGTTTAGGAGTCTCACCGTCATTGATTTTGCAAAGGCAACCCGTCATCCTTACATATATGCTCAGTTGGGCTCAAATTCTGAATATTATACTGGATTCTGCAGGGTATATACACAAACCTGGCTTTCAATGATACGGTTCCAGTTGAGGTCGTAACCGCATCTGATGGGCACTTCACATTGAGTGGTGCTTCCTGGGCAAGCTATGGCTTCACTGATAACTGCGTGGATGGTTTGACACAGCAGCTCACAGGGTGAGTTGTACATGTTCATAGCCAACAACCTTGAGAACTGATCAGCAGTGCTGACTTCCATCCAATCAGCCGCCTGATTACGATGCAACTCTGTTGGATGCCAGATTGTGTCTTGTTTGACATGCCCGTTGCCATGTTATACACGGCTCTTAGAGGTACTAACTGGGTTCTGTGACTGATGTAGGTACCCCTATGTTGCCATTGCCCCAGCTGCACAGAACATTGTGCTCACACCTCTGCTGACACTCTCCATACCTGCGTCGTCTGATGAAGTCTGGATGAGCAGTCAAGGGTTGCATGAAGCTGAGGACTTCGGTAGCAGGAAGCTACTGAGCAAAATTTTCGCAAAGTATGGCTACAATGAGTCCTTTGATGAAGTGAACACGGTAGGTGTCTCCAGCATGCATCTGCAGAGAGCGTGTTTGTATATGTGAACGTAATACCACAGCTGGCAGGCTGTGCTGCTCAGTATTATGTTTTCAACACTCTCAAGCAAGTGTAGCAGTTGCCAGTTGTTCATTGGTCACGAGCAGAAATGCATCTCACCATCGGCATGTGGGTGCATCCTGCAACGTGCTTTTCTCTCTGCTTTCTGACGGTGGTCAACCTGTGAGACATTCTCTACCCGTTTGCATTGCAGACTGATTGTTTGACCTTTGAGGGCCTAACGTTGGACAGGACGATGACTGCCGCAGTGTATGGAACCAACCAGCAGCTTAGTGCCCTGTACAGTATTGCCACAGCAGCCTTAGTGCCTTTGCTAGGAGAGAGCTTTTCAGCACAGATGCTGCAATCTGAGCTGGTCAACCAAACTTGGATGCACACCAACTCTGCAGCAGACTTCAGTTCAATAACTACCATCAGGGACATACTGGCTGACACCTACACCAAGCTGGCAGACCCAACAGGGTCCTCAACTTCTTCTACAGCTCCCTCTGGTAGACGGCTACTAGCGGCAGAATTGGCTGCTGACATCCAAGACATGTTCTTTGCTGGCACTGCAGAGGTGCGTTTGCTTGTAGTGAGGGCAATGTCAATAGGTCGCAGGATTCCGCTATACTGAGCCTTTATTGTGTGATGAGTCATCATGGTATGCTATAACAGAATTCCAAGTGCTGTAGCCAACTGCTCATGCAATAGCTGTGTGCGATATGCTATGGAGGCTTGCGTGCGCTTGGATGGTAGCTCATTATCAGTGTGCCTGATTCCGCAGGTTATTGCTGTGTCCAACGCCAAGTTGAAGGAGTACATCGAAACAGCCATCACCTATGAGTCCTCTGGTCCCTACCTGAACCTGACAGTGCCTGCAATGCGCGTCATGGCCAGCATAGCATCTGTCCAACATGGGCAGATCTCTTCTGCAGTGGAGCTGTTGGCAAACAGTATTTTGGACATGACAACATCAGAAGCGGACAAGGCTATTGCAGACTTGCTGGAGGTGAGCAACATGGTCTTGAGATGTGGACTTGCCATGCTTGTATATTCACTCATCATGGTCTTGTTACAGGCATTGTTTACATCCATCCACTGCAGTTGTTGGATTTGTATCATGCGACAGCATGTTTGCGGTCAGAGTTGTTGTGAACCTTGCCTGGCCAGCTGCTACAACACATACTCAAAGGCCCTGTTAGATGTATGGCATATCTCTCTGTGTTATGAAGGCTTGCTGTGCTGCCCATTACTTGCATTGCAGACCTTTGAGAAGAGGGACATTGTAGATCTGGCGACAGATGCAGCCGCCAACATCACTGCCACAGCTTTGCTGAGGGGACTGAGCCGCACCAGCATAGGCAAGGGTTTCAGCGAGCTTCCTGCCAAACTGGAGTCCAGCAACCCCTTCACAGATGTCAGAACTGCTATTGGTGACAAGCCTCTGTTGGGCTTGCTGGGTCTCCTGGGTCTGCTTGGCCTCATAGGCGTCATTCCAGCTGCTACACTGGCAGCCATGGTGGCTGTTGCTGTTGTCAGTGGCTCCATCTTCATCATCCCCGGGCTACTGTTGGTTCCTTCTGGCACTGTTCTCCCTGCTCACCTCAATCCCAATGATGTGCAGCCTTTCAGATTCAACACCACTTGTGTTGGCTTCAAAATGCTGAACATTTCGGCAGTGAATTCACACCTGCCAGCAGAGGTGCTTCGCTTCATCCCCACCAAGTTCTGCCTGCCGTCCGGTGATCTATATGATCTGACTGGCCAGAACTATACCGCTCCACTTGTGCCACCTGCCTGGAACGTGACAAATGGCAGTGTCATTGTGAATAATGATACTATCATTTACCCTCCTCAGGATGACAACAGCACAGTGATTGTCAACCCTGGACCTGATAATGATTCGGCCATTGTGATCATCCCTCCCATCATCCCTCCCAGTAACAATCCCCCGAAGGATGCCTGTTGGGAGACCCTCGAAGCAGTTTCACCGCTATCATACAACATTTCAGTAGCCCTGCCTGCTGGTGCAGCACCTCACAAGCTTCTGGGGTCATTGAGAGGCGTTGGGTACATACATGCATGCTCGGTAAGCCGTGCGTACTAGCGTGCACTTCATGTTCCCGCAGATGTATCCTGCATGGCTTGCTTGAAGGTATATGCCCGTCCTGTCTTGCGAAGCATGCACACGTCACTGATGGTGGTTTAGCCAAAATCAAGCTGCATTCCCAAAGCTTTATTCATGAAGATCCAAGTGCAAATTGATAATGAGCCCAACATGTAAACTGCATGTCTGCATGGTGAACCATACTGCAGGGTGACTACTACTTCTACACTGGCTTGGATGCTGTCGATCCTGACAAGGACCTGCTGAACAACGATACAACCTTCGGCATACCATACAAGGACTGGTATTCAGGTCCTTCAGCTGGCCAGACAAATGGAACATGGGCAATTGACTACGTCACAGGACCCGGTCATGTAAGTTCAGGCTGACGTGGGAACTGTATTATCTGCTCCGGAGGGCAAAATGGTTATATGTGCCTGTCTCTCAACGTTTTGATTATGCATGTGGCATTCAAAGCAATACACATGTGACAACAAAAGACACGATGATGCCAGAATCAGGCATGATACTGTCACTAGGTCAAGCATGCAAGGCAACTGCATATACGGCACTGTGAATGTTGCATTGCAGGCCATTGCTGATGGTCCCTATGTTGGCAGCCCAGAGAACCACAATTCCTCTGAAGTGAGCTGCATTGACAGCTGGACTGGTGTGACAGTGAAGGTGCCCATTGGTGGTCTGACACCATATCCTGATGGCACTGGCGTTCAGCCTTATTACGTTCCCGAAGTCATCGTTGGCCCAATCGCCCTGCTGACTCTGGGTAATGGTGATGCCACTGGGACAACTGTTGATGTCAGAGGTGCATATGACTTGGCTCATCAACAAATGGGAGTTGCTAAGGTTGATGCCGCTGGGGGTCATGTGGATGGACAGTATGGTCAGGGAATGATGAACTCAGGTGATCCTCAGACTAGCATGTATGCAGCATGTAGTCCCCAAGCACTTAAAGCAAAGATAATGCTGGGAATACAACTTTGTTGTCCGAGGCAGCTAGTTATCTGCTACAGGTGAATTGCACTGCAATAGACACAACAGTTGTCTCTATGATGCAGATCCTATCCTGATGCTTCATAGTGGCAACACAACCCACATCAAGGTTGCAGTCACTACCCTGGCAGCCAGTGCCCAACTTCTGGGTGTGCTGACAATGGCTCGTGCTCTGTCCGAGTGCAAACAGGCTCCCTTGAGTCTGAGCAATGAGGTCTTTGTCAAGGTAAGGCGCACGCAAACATGCAGGGCATGTTGTAACCCACTCACACAACAGCTGCTGGGCTCAGGATTTGACCATCCATACGTAGTGCCCGGTGCTGCAACAGTTTTGCTAATCATGCATAGCAATCAACAGTAAATCTATGATTCTGGTATGCAGTGGGCCAAGACACTACTGGCACAGCCTGACAAGCTTGGACAGGCCGACTACTTAAACAACCAACTGGAAACCCTCTGCCTGACTGGTCCAACTTCTGATAGTGCTGTATCTGCATACCTTGCAGTCTATGCTCAGCTACAATCTGTCAAGGTGAGGGCACCAACACAACTGCAGTCTGGCTTGTACCATGATGCCCGTTATGGTACGATGCAGCCACAAGCATGCTTATAATGTTTACGCCATTTTGAGCAGAAAACTGTGATCTGTATCACATGCCATTTGAATGGGGCATTCTGAAGGTTGTGGCTGTTTTGACCCAGGACCACTACTATAACTTGGAAGATAGTGCTGCAGTGCCTGTCACTCTGCACAAGGACTTGCTTTCTCTCACACGAGCAGCACGTATTGCGGAAGATGATATATACACATCCATCAAGAGCAGCTGTAGTACCAACACCACTGAGCAGCTCGACAAGTATGTGTCTTCTGTGTCTCTGCTGATGGAGTCTGCCGCCATCAACGACACAGCTGTGCTGGAAAGTGCTGGGCTGGCACTGGATGCTGCATACCCAGCACAGGCGGCGACTCTGGATGGGCTGATTCTGAACAATGGTGGTGTGAAGAACTGCAAGGTGAATGCAGAATGCCGTGTGCTAAGCTTTCAAAGACACATTACAGCCCAGTGACACAGAAAGGTTGATGCAGCAACTATGCGTCAGTGTTTCACCCCAAGTTATCACTCCCGATATTGGAGGCCTGCCATGTAGCGGTTTTTGAATGGACCATAACGATGAAGCATATACCAACCTGTTTGGTAGACTGTATAACAACTAAGCGTCATGGCATACTGCTTGCATGTTGCAGGGAGTGTATGAGGAGGTGCTTTTCCCATTCATCGAGCAGCACCTGACAACCAACAGTGTTGGTCAGTTCAAGGCCCAAGCTCCCAAGGCAGCTTCATACAACTTCTCATACCAAGCCCTTGCGGACCCAGAATTGTGCAAAGACACCATCACAGGGGTCCAGATCAACTTCCCCATGCACGTGAAGCTACCCTCTGTGCAGCGGGCTGTCATCACAGCTATCTCTCTACTGACTGTGCCAGCAAGTGCAGACAAGGAGCTTGCCACAGCTGGTGTTGATGCAGGAGTGCTTGTCCCTGTGCAGCTGTGGAAGTATGTGTATGGGATGTTCGGCTATGACGCTGAATCACTCAAGGTAAGCTGTCAACTATGAATAGCAGCTACTTTGGAGTATCTGGTGCAATTGTTGTAGCATCATGGGTGTCTACTGGGGGACCCACTCATTGTCACTTGCTCTATGGTACAATTGGTATGTACTTCTTGGGTGCAGGTTGACTTCCTGTCGTTTACAGGTCAAGCCCTTACCACTTCCAATGCCACGCTGGCAGCTGTGTTGGGAAGCAATGCCCAAGCTATGACTGCTATGGCAACTGCACACAACCTGCTGTCAGGGCTGCTTGTGGGTGAAGTGACTGAAGTTGACATTGCCTCCAGTGTGGTGCAAGCAGTGTACGACACAATAAAGCAACTGAATAGCAGCAAATCTGCCCTTGCAACCAAGGCAGGACTAAATCAACTGTACAAGGCTGCGTACGCCTCTCTGGCAGCGTTGGCTGCAGCTAACAAACCCAAAGCTGACAGGCGTCTTCTGGGTTTTGCAGCTGATGCTTCTCAGCTAGAAGAGCTGTTTGTTGGCACTGCTGAAGTAAGTGACAGGATGTGGGCTGAGGATTTGCATGGCGCTGTCATGGCACCAGGCACCAAGTGCATGAATGGCTTCAGTGTGTCACCAGCAAACAACAGGCACGCATACAAAAGCCATAGACTAGTGTGTATTGCTGCAGTCCAGTATCCAACAACCTGTAGTCAGATGTATGGCTGAATCACTCAGCTAAGACCGTTCTGTGGTGGTGCATCTGCAGTCAAGGTTACAGCTTTCTGTTCATCATGTTCATGCTCTGTTGCTTGGGCTTGCTGCTGTTTGCAGACTGTGGCAGATGGGAATTCGCAGCTGCAACAGCTCATCGAGGTGGCCCAGACTGCAGCTGCCATGGGTGACGCGAATGCCACTGTGCTTCTGGCAAATATCTCTGGCATTTCTGCGGTACAGCAAGGCGCTTTGGCACCAGAGATCCGTAGCATGTCTGCTGGTGTAGCAAGTGCCCTGCAAACTGATGTGAACTACATCGTTCCTGCAAGCATCACTGAGGGACTGAAAGCGGTAAGCATGTTGCGATCAAGTCAGCCTGATCAACAGTCAGAGCCTGACTGTGTTAAAAGTAACTGCCATCTGCGTCAGGTGGAATGCTTTCATCTGTGATGCCAATACTGCCAATGACCAGTATTGTCTTGGATGCATGTTTTCATCACGTTGGACACAGTGCTCTGCGGCAGCACATACAGCTTTGTTGAATGATGTTATTGCACCACTGGTCCTGAGTGCTGTGTCATTGCTGCCCGTAGAACTTCTCTGGCGCTTCATTCCTGGACAGGGTGGCGGCAACCAACCTCTCAGCACAGGATGTTCAAAAGGCACTTGATGATGTTGTTCTACCACCATTGACGGAGCCAGAGCCATCCACCGAGAAGAGTAGTGCTTCAGAGGATGCTAACAAGGACTGGATAGCCGGTGTCGTGATTGGGAGTGTTGTCGGTGCTGCTCTGATTGTTACAGGGGCATTATGGTATGCTGGCAAGATATCGCTGCCAGTGTTGGGGCGTCGTGAGGGCAGTGAGGCACCCAATGCAGCTGCAAGTTATGCAGTAGCAGAGTCTGTAGAGGTAGATGAGAGGGTACGCAGTACCAGAGCTGTGGCTGCCTTGCCAGTCTCATAGACCGCTGCCCCAGATGACTCTATGAACTCAATGTGCAGCCTGACCCACCGATTGGTGGCACCAGTGCCCATGCATCGTATGTTTGTGATAAATGTGTGTATACATCAATCTTCTGTGATAAATGTGTGTGATCAGTCATCTGCGTGTACTGCGTGAATCAAACTGTCTGCATCAACATTGTGCAACCCTGTTAAAGCGTCTGCCCTTGTGCTGACTAAGTGTAATGTACTTTTGGCTGAGATAATGAAAGCTGTGTAACATGCTGTAGTACATTCTTGGCCTCAAAGGTGCTGCATATGGTACTGAACAGACTCCTTGCTCTGATCACCTGTTTTATGAACCACATCCCCCTGGCAGAAGTTGCACTACCTGAGTGCAACGTCCTTTGAGAACTGTCAGTCAAATCTTGACCTTCCAACACAGCTGACAGAAGTTACAGCTTGTTTAACTTTTTCTAAGAACATCGACGCAGTATCATAAACTCAATGTATGTCGCATAAAGGTGAAGCACTGGCTGAAGCAACTGCAGAACATTGCGTAGGCTGGGGTGGCGCGACTACAGGGGCGACTCGTCCGCGATGAAGAGGACAGGTGGCGCCTGATAGTAGAAGTAATAGTGGTGATGCTGTAGAGGCACGCCCATGGACTATCAGGAGCTCGTGAGGACTCTGCACAACAAGTCCATCAAACTCGCAGCGTAAGCTCGATTAGTTTTCCGCTGCGGCTGCTGGCATTATGCCGAGTAACATATTGTCTGGAATACCTTCTGAGTTTCTGTCTTGCACTCTGCAGACGCCTGAACGCGGCTCAGCAGCTGGTAGACGGCGTATTGTCTGCTGCTGCTGCTGCTGCTGGCGGTGGCAGTCCAGGCATACCTCGTCCTGTGCTTGCGCAATACGTTCAAGTAGTGGCGGAGTGGTTACAGACAACGCTGATAAGGGAATCTAAAGCCGCAGGTAAGCGTCAAGTAGCGCAGTGACTTGGAGGGAGCCATGTACTGCCTGCTGTATCTCTGGGGTACCTTGCTTGGCCTACATGTGAACAAACGTGTCCAGAGCACCCATATGCATCACGTGATGTTGAGATCTGCCCAACACTATAGTTGCGCTTCTGTCGTATTGCAGTCAGCAGTGATGTTACCCTTTCAGCTCCCCCTGCAGCAGTAGCTGTTGAGCTTGTGAGCTGCTGGCAGCTGCTTGCCCGGCTCCTTGTTGGTGGTGGTCAGTTGCTGCAGAGCATCAGTATCAGCTCCAGCATTTGTTCAGCAGCAGCAGCAGCACTGGCAGCAGGGAGGGACATCAATGACCTGGTTGCAGCACTTCTTGTGGCATTTGGTACCCTTTGTGATCGCAGCAGCAGCATCAGTAGTATATGTCATGCATCTGTATATGACAGCTTCAAACCAGCTTTGGAGCAACAAGCAGCTCTGTTGCAAGTCTGTCTGGAGGCCTTGATCAAACACCAGCATCAGCAGGATGATGACAGCATTGAGGAGCTGGAGAAGCTGTGTGCATTGCTGTTGCATTGGTTCAGCAGCAATGCAGTGAACCACACAAACCCCAAGAAGGTGTACACTGTTCTTCTGGGACCCTTGCTAGAGCCACTGCTCATAGCAGCGTTTTCACCATCATTATTAGCAGCTTGTAACATGACAGCAGGCAGCAGCAGCAGCAGCAGCAGCAGCAGCAGCAACCATATCTCAGCCCAGCAAACCACTGATGGAGCTGCTGCTGTTGCTGCCAGACA
>JARWLF010001240.1:0-10910 GCA_029853055.1 Scenedesmus sp. KT-U | reverse complement strand
GTCCGGGACCTGCCGCCGAAGCGCGAGTACGTGCTCGGCTTCGCTGCATCGGAGACGCAGCAACGGCTGCTGAAGGCGTTCTTTGATCTGCTGGACGAACATGGTCAGAAGCGAAGCCTGTTCCGGGACAAAGAGGTACGCACTCCGGGTTTTTTTTCCTTTGGTGACCTACATCACTTCTGCTTCTGGCACAAGTTGATATCATCGTACAGACTCCATGCACTTTGGGAATATGTCACAAGCTTGCTGACGGACGTAACTGCAACTGCTGCTGTTGTTGTCACAGATCATGCACAAGGTCCTCGATACAAGTGACCATGGTTACACAGCTTTGAGCAAGGTGGCGGCAGCAGCAGCAGCGGCAGCACAAACTGGCAAGCAAGTCGTCGTTGAGATGGAAACGGCTGATGAAGATACGCTGATTGCTATACCCAGCCAGGGAGCGGCAGCAGCAGCAGCAGCAGCAGGATCTGACAATGCAGCAGCAGCAGCAGCAGCGGGATGTGAACCAGTAATCATGATGTCACAAGAAGGTGACCGACTAGATTCTGCTGCTGCTGCCGACCAGCCACCACCAGCAGCAGCAGCAGCAGCAACAGGGAAGAGAAAGCGAGGGCGACCACGAAAAGATGCTACCGCTGCTGCTGCAGCTACCAGTAATCCTGAGGGCCGCAAGAAGGGCACCAGAACAGAGGTGTTACCGTTGCCTGTCATACAAGCCCTTTTGGAGCAGTATCCACAACGCCTCAAACAGCAGCAGCAGCAGCAGCAGCAGCGGCAGTCTAGTGCGGTTGCTAGCAGCAGTAGCAGCGGTCTGCTGCCTAAGGAGGCATTCATCAAACATCTCGTCCAGAAGTGCTGTCAGGAACTACACGAGAAGATCGTCATCTTCAGCGAGGTAGGCGATGATCCCTTTTTCATAACTTGTGACTTTGCTGACCCATGCAGCCTGGACCTTAAGTACTGCTGTCATGCATTCTGAACGAACAGGGCAAGCGCTTGACGTTGATGTGCTTTCCTTGAGGCTTACTGCTGCTGCTGTTGCTGCTGCTGCTGCCACCATCTGCAGAGTCTTGCTGTTCTGACTGCTCTGACTGACATGTTGGAGAAGCAGTTTGGTTACGTGAAGAATCTGCAACTGCTGAGATTAGATGGTCAGATGTCGGCTAGTCAGAGAAGTCAGGCAATACAGCAGTTCAATACATCACTTAGCAGCAGGGTAAGAGCATTGTCGACATGCATTCTCTAGTGTGATTTTCTGTTGTGCATTGCTGCGCACATGCATTGCTGTGATCATCTAGTGACGTCTGCTGTTGTGCATTGCTGCGCTCATGCATTGATGTGCATTGTACAGTGACATCTGCTGTTGTGCATTGCTGCGCCCATGCATTGCTGTGATTATCTAGTGACGTCTGCTGTTGTGCATTGCTGCGCTCATGCATTGCTGTGATTATCTAGTGACGTCTGCTGTTGTGCATTGCTGCGCCCATGCATTGATGTGATTATCTAGTGACGTCTGCTGTTGCGCATTGTTGCGCTCATGCATTGATGAGCATTGCCCAGTGATATCTGCTGTTGTGCATTGCTGCGCCCATGCATTGATGTGCATTGCCCAGTGATATCTGCTGTTGTGCATTGCTGCGCTCATGCATTGATGTGCATTGCCCAGTGATATCTGCTGTTGTGCATTGCTGCGCCCATGCATCGATGTGCATTGCCCAGTGATCTCTGCTGTTGTGCATTGCTGCGCCCATGCATCGATGTGCATTGCCCAGTAGTATCTGCTGTTGTGCATTGCCATGTCGATGTGTGGTTTCATGCATTGTGTAGCGTGCATTGCCTGTGCATTGTGCAAGAGAAGCTGTCTGTCATATGTCTTTATCTCTGCATTCTGCTGCTGCTGCTCAGGTGTTTTTGATCAGCACCAAGGCTGGTAGTGTGGGTATCAACCTTGTGTCTGCCAGGAGGCTGGTGCTGTATGATGTGCCTTGGAACCCGGTACATAACAGACAGGTAGGGTTAATGTTTGAATCAGGGCGACATGTCATATAACATGTGATGGCAGCAGCAGCAGCAGTCACAGCCTTGCATTGGTACAAATGCAGTGATCTGGGCTGCTGGCACATCAGGTTGCTGCTGCCAATGCATTGCAGCTACCAATGTTGCGTTGCTGCTGCTGCTGTTCTTGCTGCTGCTGCAGGCTGTCAGTAGAATCTGGCGTTATGGTCAGCAGCAGCCGTGTTACATCTACCATTTGATGTACAGCGGCACGATTGAGGAGAGGCTGTATGAACGAACATTGACGAAGCTGGCACTGTTTGCTCAGGTCAGTCAGCTGCTGCTGCTGCTACTGCGGCCACTGCTTCATGTTACATACATGCATGCATCGTGTAAGACATTGCTTTAAGATATTCTCAAGATCACAATCCCACAGTATGCATAGTTAAGGAATAAAATGTAATCATGTTACTCGACATGTGTCATAACTTGTTACATGTTGTGTTGTAACATAACAGGTTGTTGAGAAGCAGAGCAAGCGTGTGGCTGTGACTCAAGAGTCCGACACCGAGGAGTTATACTGTGTAGATGACGTGCCTGTGATGACTCAGACTCAACTCGCTGATGTGGTTGAGTTGAGGTTCAGCAGTGAGAGAGATGATGATGCTTTGACAGATGTCTTGAAACAGGTTGGTCGGGGGTTCAAATCTGGCTGCCTGCACTGCTTTTCAGCCTTTCAGCACAGCTACGTGGATAGGTGACCCCTGAGTTCTGCTGCTGGCGTCAGTATGATTCCGAAGGGTTGGGGATTAGTGGTAGTGATCTTGCTGCTGCTGCTGCTGCCACCAGGCTGAAGCTGTCAAGCAGTTGCAGCTGACTGCATTGAAGAACCATGAAGAGCAGCTTGAAGATGATGCATTTGCAAAACTGACAAAGGTAATGCACAATGCACGCTGTTCAAGCAAGATGGCAAGCAACTTGCTTACTGCTACTGCTTGGACAAGTTGCTGTGGTTACTGCTGCTGTATGCATTGTCCTGCATTGTCTGCTGTACTGTCAGTACTGTAATGCAACCTTGCAACCTTGCAACCTCGTGCATTGTGTCCTGCAGGATCAGAAGATTGAAGCATGGGCTGAGGAGCTGCTCACAATTCGTACAATGCATGCTGCTGACACAACAGCAGCAGCTGCAAAAGCAGCAGAGAATGCGCTGCTGAAGCGGCTCAAGAAAGAGCACGGCAAGGACTTTGTCAAAGCTGTCAAGAAGAAGGTGAAAGACAACAGAAAAGCACGAAAGGCAGCAGAACAAGAGCAGCAGCAGCGGATGGCAGCAGCACAGGAGGCAGCCGCAGCAGCAGCAGCACAAGCGGCGGCAGCGGCAAGGGAGCGAGCACAACAGCAAGCGGCAGCAGCAGAGCAAGAGAGGCAGCGACAGTTGAGGGGAGCGCACGAAGCAGCAGTAGCACAGAGGGCCGCAGCGGCAGCAGCTGAACAGGAAAGACAGCGGCAAATGGCAGCAGCGGCAGCAGCACAGCAAGCAAGAATAGCACAGCAGCAAACACAACAGGTACCGATGTCTCGGGAGACAGCAGCAGCAGCAGCACCCCAAACAGCTACACATATGGCTGCCTTACAGCAGCAGCAGCAGCAGCAGCAGCTGCTGCCAAGAGTTGGTATGCCTCCAGTTGTCAGGATGCAACAGCAGCTGCAACAACCAGCCCCACAGCAGCAGCAAACGCTCCCTCAGCAGCAACAGCAGCAGCAGGGTTCCCAGCAGCAGCAGCAGCAGCAGCAGTATCCACCAGGGCAGCAGCCTATGATTCTGGGTCCCTGGGTACCCGTTACGCTTGACAGGGACCCACATCCGCTACTGCAGCAGCAGCAGCAAGCAGCAAGAGCACCACCTGCTTCTCTGAATTCTGCTGCATCATGGCCTGTCGGAGGTGGCGCTGCTGCTGGACAGCAGCATCCCACCAGTCAACAGCAGCAGGCAGCAGCAGCAGGACCTGCTTCTCTGATATCTGCTGCATCATGCCCTGTTGGAGGTACTGCTGCTGCTGCTGCCGCTTCTCAGCAGCAGCAGCAGCATCATAACCTTAATGTGCTCAGATCTTGCAGCTCACTTGATGACTGCTTAACTGGACGTCTTGGAGTCCCTGAACAGCAGGCAAGACAGCAGCAGCAGCAGCACCAGCAGTGCTTGCTGCAGCAGCAACACCGTGTCAAACAGCAGCAGCAGCAGCAGGGTGTTTCGCAAGCTCAAGCAGCAAACAGGGTGATACTCACTAAATTTGGTATTGCTGGTTTCATCCCAATCCAGCCACAACAGTTGTCACAAGAATCTCTGCAGCAGGTGCTACAGCAGCAGCAGCAGCAGCAGCACAGACCTAGTTTACCAAGGTTATCCAATCCACCTTTCAGCACCTTGGTTGCGGGACCTCTTGTACAGCAGATGTGGCAGCAGCGGCAGCAGTCGCAGACAACGGAGCAGCAGCAGCAGCATGCTGTGTCGGTTACTAATGCGACACCCAATGCAGTCAGTAGCACTGCCCCTGTGATGCTGCAGCCACCGGGCCACTTACCTCATGGGCATCTGCAGCAGCCTCAATCTCAGCCCCTATGCACTGCTCAGCACACCATACCCTGTGCTGCCACTGGTACAGCAGCTCATGTCACGCCAGTAGTAGTGAATAGATTGAATGCACAATATATGCAACATTCAATGCAGCAGCAGCAACAAGCCCAGCAGCAGCAGCCACAGGGAGCACCACAGCAGCAGCAGCAGCAGCAGCCAAGTACTGTGGGTCTGCCGTCAAGTGTCCTACACCAACCACCACCACCTCAGCAGCCTCTGCATGGCCCTATGGGTGCAACATCAGTGCCAGAGTCAGTTGAAGCAGGGACGGCAGCAGCAGCAGCAGCACCAGGAAATGCAACAGCAGTAGGTTTGGTTCAGCACCTGGCTGCGAATGCTGGCACTTTTTATCCAGCAGGTGTCGCAGGGAGCAGTAGAGCACCAACAGCAGCAGCAACAACAGCAGCGGTCAGACATGCGAGTGGCAGCACTACATGTATATCACAAGTTGGTAACGCTGCAGTTTCATCCGCACCCACCATCACTGCAACAGCTCAGGTTGTGGAGCCTCCTGCTGCTGTTCTTCAGAAGCAATCAGTGGCAGCAGCAGCAGCCCAACTGATGACACAGCCACCACTGCAGCAGCAGCAACAACAACGACTCACACCTACAGCTTCACTGGGTGCAGAATCAGCCGCAAACAAGGCAACCCCCTGTGAACTTGAAAGAGCAGTGCAGCAGACTGGGGTGGCTGAGCCACGGACTGCTTCTGCTGCTGCTGACAATGATGCACAAGGTCTAGTTGCTGACAACACAGCAGCTAATAGTGCTGATCAGTTGCTGGAACAAGGTTCCAAGCAGCAACAGCAGCAGCAAGGACCAATGCCAACAGCATCTGGTCATGTGGAGCAACAACTCGTTGAAATTCAACGTCCTCTATCAGGTGGATCAATCCCAGCAGCAGCAGCAGCAGCGACAGCGGGTGCCACAGCAGCAGCGACAGAATCACTACCTGCAAAGATAGCTCCTCAGGACACTGGCACAACAGACGAGTACCAGCAGCAGCAGCAGCTGCCACCAATCAATACTGCTGCTGCTGCTGCTGGTACTCGTGGCAGCAGCCTGTGCACTGGAGGCATTGAGGGAGCAGCAGCAGTAGCTAGGAGTCCTGCTGCTGCTGCCAGCACCCCTTGCAGCAGTGCTAGAAGGAAACTGAAACCCTTGCTGACCAGTAGTAAGGTCTTGTTACATCGTCAGCAGCAGCAGCAGCAGTCTGGCACGCCTGCTAGTAAACTGAGATCCCAAGGTTCTGGATCTCAACTAGCAGCAGCAGCAGCAGCAGGTGGTGGTCGCTCAGCAGTAGCAGCAGCGGAGTTGTCAGCAGCATCGGGTAGTCCAATGTTTGTTACACCTGTGCGGCAGTTGAGCTTCACCAGTAGTGCTGTATGTGCCTCGGAGCTGAAACAACAACAGCAGCAGCAGCAACACGTGCAGCAGCAACGAGTATCTGCAGCAGATGTAGACCCGAGAGAGCACAATGATGGCAGTACTGTTGGGAGGTCTCTGGCAGATGCACAACAGCAGACTGCAGCTGTGCAAACAGCAGCTGCTGAACAAACACAAGAACCACCACCAACAGCAGCAAGACAACCAAAGCCTGAGATCTTGGAGCAAGTGCAGGACATGGAGCAGCAGATACAACAACCACAGCAGCAGCAGCAGCAGCAACACCAGCCAGCAGACAGGCCGATACAAATAAAGTGCAGTCCTGGGGGGCGTAAACAGGACGTAGCTGCTCTAGCCACCCCACATCCTGCTGTTGAAGACAAAGCTGCTCTATCAGATGACGATGTGATGATAACGTGCGAGAAGGAGGCGCCTGTGCAGTCAACTGGCTATACAGAGGATGATAATGGTGTTGTGTGTCTGCTGGATTGAATGGCCAGCAGTGCGGGGTGATTGCTGTTTGTGATACCACTGCAGACTGCTGTCTGCAGGTTGACATCTGCTTGCTTGAATGATGTGTTTGCATGTTGCGAGGGTAATCTACAAAGCCCAGGGCGAAACTGTTTCGTGCTTGCCTGTGCATGTGATCAGCCTGTTGCACGTGCCGGTGATTGCGAGCGGTCAATAACATAACCATGTTCCGAAGAGGGCGGGGATCACATGGTGATTACTGCATTGAGTTTGAATGAACTATTCTGGGACTTTGGTGGCGTGTATATGCAGCGGTACCTTGCTGCAGTCTTGCTTACACTCCATACGGTGGACTGCTCAACTTAGCCCTCATTCAGTCACTTTGCCTTCATGATCGTGCCAATTTGAGCGATCACATCCATCAGCACTCGCCGAAGCTCCCAATATGGGCACAAAAGACAAGTCCCTGAAGGCTGCAAGCACCGAAAGCAGCTCAGGCTCCGGCATGCGCTACACTATACTGGACACCCCGCCATGGTGGGAGGCAATAGCACTTGGATTCCAGGTATACAATCGTGCTGGCTGAAGGCGTTCAATGTCGAGCATGCTGGCTGGCTGTATCAGCAGATATCTGCTGCACGGACGATAAGCACTGTTCCTGGGATAGGATACCCGATTGAAATACTAGATATGTTTTTGAGCCGTTTGGAAACTGGGTTGGCAGCTGAATGTCCAGACACAGCCTGCAGCTCATCCCCCGTCGCAGCATGCTATGCGGGCGTACTCCGGCAGTGACCTCCGCCCGGTTGACGCGCTGTTCCTTGCAATTGCAGCAATACCTCACCATGCTTGGGTCTTCGGTGCTCATCCCATTCATCTGCGTGCCAGCAATGGGCGGTTCACCCCAAGGTACGCCTAACTGATTGAATCACCTGGGAAAGGGCTAGGCCCGTGATGTGACTCACCTTGTCAGCATCCGTAAGCCTGCTATCAACCGGTTCTACGTCAAATCAAACATGGTATATCGTGTAGACAAGCAGCCTTTGGCCAGCAAGTATGATTCAGTATGTCAGCAGAAGCGATGTACAGCAGTACAGCAGGCATAGGACCGTAGCGCACTCTGCAAGCAAACGCAGGGATATAAGACACTGTCTCCTGCTGTTCACTACCGATCCAAGCATCTTCGTACAGCTTTAATCAGCACACATCTGTGTTTTGCTTCGCTGTTGTGCCCTGCAGATCTTGCCAACACCATCTGCACTATCTTCTTCGTGTCTGGCATCATCACTCTTATACAAACAAACATTGGTGATCGCCTGCCCATCATTCAAGGTGGATCATTCGCTTTCATCAGCCCTGTGTTGGCTATCGCTGGACAGATAAAAGCTACGCAGACGTTTGCAGACGACCATGAACGATTTCTGGTGAGTGTGTTTTACTATCCTGCAGCAACTCTGCAGCGCATGCATCTGTTTGGTTACCATGCTTGCGGTCAGCTCTGCGTGTTGTGGTTGCTGCTGTATAGTGCAGTCAACAAACCATGCATGCACGCCTCTTGATGGGAGACATTATGCTATTGCTGAGTATTGTACCAGGGAATTCTGCCTTCTACTGTTCAAATTCAAATCTGCTGTTTTGTCATCTATCCCCAGGTGACCATGCGTGAGGTTCAGGGTGGCATCATTGGCAGTGGTTTGATTGTGATGCTCATTGGAGCAACAGGCATCATCAGACCAGTGCTCAGAGCAATCAGTCCAATCACAGTCGCAGCAAACATTGGAGTGCTGGTAGGTTGAGACTAAGCACCGCTTGCTGCTACGCATTTGATACTGCTGGTAGCACATGCAGATGCACAGTGTGCTGACTTTGCTTACAGCAACCATAGAGGAGAGCAGGTGAAGAAGAACAGGCAGCAGCGAGATTGAAACAGTGATTGTCGTTTGTACTTATTGCCATATCCTACTAGTCGCTGTATCGACTCTGCTGCTGTTATCCTGCAGGGTCTTGCACTGTACAATGTTGGCTTCCCTGGTATTGTGAACTGTCCCCAACTGGGTATCATGCAGATTGTAACTGTCATATTGTTCAGCCAGTACCTGAGAGGAGTATCAATCAAGATACCGGGAAGGAAGGGCGGGTAAGCGGCATTGGCCAGCAGCTGCAGGACAGTACATGTATCCACTGTGCAGGAAGCGCACTGGCTCGGTAACACTCGGCTTTTTCGTCATCTTCACGGCATTGCGATAGACAAACAGTGTGCCTAGACCTCACAGTAGCAGCTGCTGGTGTCATCTGCTGGTTTGACAGTTGCTATGCAGCTGACTTACTTGCTGAGGTCACCCTGGTTGGCACAAGCATTATGTGACTTCATGCTCATGCTCCACTGCTGCAGGTTGCGTCTGTTTGAGCTGTTCCCTGTGCTGCTAGGCATCCTTATTAGCTGGTTCATCGCCTGGATCCTCACAGTCAGCGGCGTCTATGACAACTCATCAGCAGAGATGCAGGCAGCGTGTCGTACAGACCAGTCACATGTGCTGCAGGATGCCCCATGGATCAGGTTCCCATACCCCTGGCAATGGGGCCCTATCACCATGTCATGGGCTGGGACACTTACTATGTTGGTAAGCCTACATGGCATCGCTCAGCCAGGACATATCTGTCTTCCGCTCTTTGCTAGCTTTTAGTAGATGCCGCGCAGTCTGGGAGGCATGCAGCAAGGCATACACTCTGCAGCAATCGCTCAGGCTTGCAGCCCATAATTTGCTTGTTATGCTGTCCTCATGCAGGCTGGTGCTCTTCCCGCCATGGTTGAGTCTCTGGGTGATTATTTTGCAGCAGCAGACATCGCAGGAGCGCCTGTGCCACCACCAGCTGTGCTTAGTCGGGCAGTGGCACTGCAGGGTATTGGCTGTGCACTGGCAGGAATGTGGGGCACCACTAGTGGTACCACTGCTTACAATGAGGTATGCAGAATGGCGGTGACTGCTGCTCGGTGCTTCCTGCAGCCTGTCTTCATGTCGGGTAGTATGAGCTGTGTTGGAATGGGATGCCTGACATGTGTCGTTTCAGATAGCAAACACCAAGTGCAGAACTGCATCTGCTGAGCGACAGCAGAGACTGTAACCAATTTGAAGGCAACTGCTTACAAACTGTATGCATGGTGCCCATAGCCATGAGTAGCTGCACAACATGCAAGACGTGCCTGTGTGACTTGGTTGGTTGCACTTCCTGCAGAACATTGGAGCCATGCAAATCACCCGTGTTGGTTCCAAGCGAGTGGTGCAGATCGGTGCGGTGTGTGCCATCATCATGGGACTGATTGGTGAGCAGCTACAGCAGCGGTAGATTAGTGTTCTGATATGTCCTGATGATGTGTCCCGAAGCTGGCAAAAACAACAACATCTGGCGAGGAGCTGCTTCATGTATATGCCATGTACAGTGTCGAGTCTCCCTTTAAGGCTGCTTGGACTCATCGTTGTTGCTGTTTGCTGCACCTGTCCTTCCTGCAGGCAAGTTTGGTGGTCTGTTTGCTTCCCTTCCCAGCGCCATGGTGTCAGGGCTGTTCTGTGTGATGTTTGGTATCATTTGTGCGGTGGGCCTGGCGCAGATGAAGCATGCTGATCAGCACAGCAACAGAAACATCTTCATATTGGGCTTCAGGTGGGGTCAGAGGGACAAGCTGCATCTCCATGGCCTGATTCAAGCCTTGGGGATTCTAGCAACTTCACTGCAGGGCTGCCGGCATGGCCTCATGTAGATTTGCATGCACGCCACTTGCAGGCGACCCTATCAACCACCATGCTTTCACTATACTGTTATGCATGCTGATGCGCTTGTTGTGCTGTCCTGCAGTCTCTACATGGGTCTTTCTATCCCTTACTACTTCACAGACTACACCGCCAAGCACAACGCAGGACCCATCCAAACTCCCTCAATCGTGCTTAACAACATCCTCAACAGCATCTTCCACACAGCAGCTGCAGTGGCGTTGATGTTGACTCTACTGCTGGATAACACAATACCAGGAAGCGATGAGGAGAGGGGTCTGACTGCATGGACCACCATGTTCCATGATGCAGAAGGCAATAAGCAAGAGTGGTATGAAGATGACCACATGAACTTGGTGGGTTTGAACTGTACATCGTATCAATGGTGTCCTGCAGCGAGTTTGACAACTTCCTTTACACTGTATTGGAGGGGCTGGTCGTTTCCTGCAACATTCAGCATCACAAGCAAGCGCAGGCAACTTTGCATCTAGAAAGGAAGTTGTTGTTGTGTATGAAATCGCTCAAACAGGTTCATAACAAAGTGTCACACAAGTTTGACCATGCTGACTGATATCTGTCATGTCCATGCTGCAGGTGTACGGCCTGCCTTTCAACGGCACTCGCCTCTATCAGCATCACATCGGCAAGCCCCT
>JARWLF010001239.1:0-10911 GCA_029853055.1 Scenedesmus sp. KT-U | reverse complement strand
ACTGTACCTGCTTCTTCCAGCCATGTTTCAGCCAGGGCTTCCATGTGCCTTCTGCTGGCCATCGCTTTGTTGGCAAAAACCATGGGCTTTACGTGAGCACAGCGATCCTCACCAACACGTGACAGATGACCCTGTTGTTATGTAACGGTGTTGCATAGTCGTCATGTGACATGGCCGGGTAGACACTCGGGTGGTGGATGAGCAGCAAGCACCAGTAGGCAGCTATGCGACTTGCGATGATGGGGAATCCAGTTGCTAAGCAAGAGAATGCTTCGCATGCCAGCACTTGAATATGAACTGCATGTACAAATTGCTGTAGCTGCATGCATGTATGGCGCAGCTGTCCTGCAGCGGGCTTATGCTACAGCTAAGACATACCTTGACTGCTAGCACAATGTTCCTGCTGTAGCCGACAAACTGCAAATTGCGTTTCTCATCGTATACAGCATAGACTCCGAGAGGCTTCTCGCCGTCTCTGCTGCTCAGGTAGGTAGATACTGGTATGAGGGTACTGCCATCGTCCTCGCCCTGCAGGATTCAATTAGCAGGATTAGAACGAGAGCTGTCCTTCCAGACCAAAGTGATGGTGCTTTACACTGACCTAGCCAATGTAGCAGGACTGAATAAGATACTTTTGCTATGTCTGTGTGAAGAGCAAGGTACCGTCGTTAGTGGTCTACTATTGGCTACTGTTGATGGTGGTACTGACCTCTCGGAACAGATAACCTGCGCTCTGATGCGCTTCTGCTGCATCGCCACTGCCGTACAGTGATTCATGAAGCGACTGATGGCCTTCTGGCACTGCTGCGTCTGTCACGACTGAGGGCGTATTGGTTGCTGCTCGAGCAACCTGCTCACCGCCCTGGGCACGGCAGGGGATAGTGCCGCAACGCCTGACATAGCTCAGTTGCTCTTTATGAGTTGTACGTGGTTTAAGCACCAGATCTGCCCGCTGCTTCAGCAGTGACATTGTACAAGGAGCAGAATCACACAATCGCGGAATGTCTGACCCTCAGCTGCGCACATTTGCGACTTGATACTGTCCTTGTACGATTTGGCAGCGTGACGAGTTGGGTACGGCCCAGAGCAATCTGTCATTTCGTGATCTTTCGGTTGCGATCTGCAAAGCTCGCACTCCGGCACTGGGCACTTGTGTGACTGAGCATTCACGTAAGCATGATTATGATCAGAAAAGCACATGATCAAGTCAATCAACAACCTTGTATCGCAGGGCGACAACCAACGGTAAGGAGGCATCCCTGCTGTTGGAATCAGTTGCCAGCTGTGCATTCACAGTTACCTGACAGACCTGGCTCGAGTACGACAGCACACCCCTCAAACAAACAAGCATACGAGCAAACCAGGTACCAAGGTTCGCTACTCAGGCGGCTGCCTCAACGGTCACTCCCCTTCAGCACCACTTTCATACACTGCTGCCAATTGTTGTGCATTCACAGCTGCTGCTGACGACCCTGCACCTGCCGCCAACTGCTCTATCTGTTGCTGCCACCCGAGCACAGTCTCTCTGCAACCCAGTAACGCGGTTTTCTCCGACACCAATGCCCTCAGAACACCTACCCTAAGCTGCGTTTGCTGCAGCTTGTCTCCACTGCTGCCGCTGCTTGCTGTAGCCTGCTGCCCCTGCATTGCTGCATCCAGCTGCTGCTGCAGCTGATGCAACTCCTGCTCGTCCTGTTCAACACTAGCTGGATACGCTGACAAGCACGTATCCACTGCCTGCAGTACACACTCCAAGACCCTTCGCTCTGTCGCAAGTGTGCTCGGCGTGGACAACCTCCCCATGACACGAGCACATAGCTCAACATCCGTCCCCTTGCTTCCTATCCGCCACCCAGCTTTGATCAACTCGGCATCTGAGCCTAACCCTGCACGTAACGCTGCCATGCACGTGACATCAGGGCCATATGGGGTCAGTACCAAAGCAGGTGCTCCGCCAGTTAGCGTAGTAAGCGCTTCCAGTAGTGCTGCATTCCTTGAACCGCGAGGCTTGACATGTTCATCCATGACAGCGTCATACCTGCACATCAGACAGCCATGTATACACCATATTCTGCTTGATTGGTCTCCAAACCTTACTGTGAACATCTGTATCAAGCATGTACGAGTTGCCTAGGACTTGAGCAACCATAGCACCAGTGATCACTCTGATCAGAGCAGGCTTCACAAACACCAGACAGCATGTAATACACATCCTACCTTGGGTTATCTTCTGTTCCCTCCCCCACGCAGCCGTGATCCATGATGAGATCAGCATGACTAAGTCCCGGTCCGTGACTGTCGAACACTTCATCACCAGGTTGGTATGATCTGTGAGCTGCCAACAGAGCTGCACCTGCTTCTGGATCATACGCCAACATGCTGCCTTCATCTGTGCACGCGACATCAAAAGAGAAATAATCCTAGACCCTCAATGGAGGGTCACTTGTAGACCAAGTTGTTCACATGCCAGCATCACTGCACATCAACAGAAATACACACACCAATCCCTTTGCTGCTGGTATGATGGTGTCCACGTCCATCAGTATCCTTGCACACCCACCTGCTTCACTGCTGTGCCTAAGCATGTCTGCCCAAGGTACCAAAGCCAACACAGCAGGCCCGTGAGGTTGCCAACTGCCGTAATAACTCATGTCAGCCTCTAGGGGAAGATCTGGTTCTGACATGTCAAGCTGGAATGAACGACTGAGCAGGACAGCTGCAGCCCAGCGTACACTGTCGTAGGATATCAGAGGCACCTGTTGGAGTGTGCAGATGAAGGCGACCATGCAGGATTCACATGATTGTGCTCATAGTCACTGCTTGCTGGAGTAGAGACATGCTGAGCATTAGCTGTTTTCAGGTGCTATTGCTGCTGTTTGCACTTGTGATGCTGTGGCACGTGCTTTGCTTGTCCTTGAAGGAGTGCCTGGTGATGGCTTTGCTGCTGCATCTGCTGCAAGCCCACCTGAGTCTGCTGTTGGTACTGGACTGCTATGTTCGATTCATTGGCTCCAGCTGCGATGAGTATGTCGGTGTCCTCCTGCACCTGCTGCAACCTGTCTCTGAGGGTCCGCTGCATGGGGGAGCCGACGAGCTGCTCTTGGAGCTCAACACTCCACAGCAACGGGTGATGTGACTGCAGGGCATGACAAAGCAGGAACGGCAGCAGCTGTCAGTGACTGCTTCCGCATCTGATATTGAGCCAGTAGGTCAATGTCCAACACGACAGGAAAGAGAGCAAGCAGCCTGTGGCGTGCGTGACATGGCTGGTTGGGTATAAGGCAAGTGAACAAACAGAGCATGGCAGCAACATCAAGCTCTCTACTACGCCTTTGATCAGAGATACGTCAGCTACCTGCTGCCCCAAAGTTGCAATGTAGGGTGCCCAGAAACTGTCCTGACCAGCTGCTCGCTCACAGAGAAGGTGAAGGACCAGTGCCTGCATAACGCAGCAACATCATGCAGACATATGGGATAGCACCAGGGCAACAGTACATCATAGAACTACATGCACATCATCTCATGTAAGCTTCTTAACCCTCCAATATGCGTAGCCCCTGATCCCGCATATCCTGCAACCACTTGAACTCTGGAGTAAGTTTGCTTGCATAGCTGCTTAGCTGGACAGCTTGAAGTACAAGCTGTGACACTTGGCTGTGGTGTCAGGCTCACGGCTGTGCTGATTGAGGCACCTAGCCTCACCTGCCACTCCGACAGCTTCTCTCTCTTTATCAGGGAACCACAATGCTTGCTTTTGAGAGCGTTGTCAGCAGTCATGAACAATGCCTTGGGTACTTGCAGCAGTACCTGGTTTTCGCTAATGTTGCTGGCTGCAAGCATGCAATGTTCCCTGCAGTGATGCATGCAGCAGATGGAGGGATGGGTATATGTCTCTCGCAATGTTGAAACCTTTGCTATGTCTTGCTGGCACATAGCAACGTGTGCGCAGCAATTCAGCGTAGTTCTTCCAGCAGCACACAGGCAGTGGCTGTTAACCCCAGTAATGCTGGCAGACAACAGGGCAGCAGGCACAACAAACCCACCCGTTGTCATTGATCAGCATCGGTTGCAGCTCTGAAGGCCAAGGAGCACAAAACTTCTCCACCCAGGTTCTGAGTGTCTCGGCCTTCTCAGCCAGTGATGCATGGCTGCTGGTGACAGTGCCTGGTGCCTCCTGAGTGCTGCTGGCCTTGATACAGTGTCGCAGCCTTACGACATCCTTCTTGGTCTTGCTACGACACAGACGTAACTCGACTTGATAGGAGCAGCCGTGGCTGACTGCGCGCCCTTGGGCGAGCATCGACAACCGATGCCAAGGTGTATACTGTAGGACGGAATGAGCTAGTGGTCACAAGAGTACAGTTCTCAGCACACAATCACGTATTCAACTAAAGCTGTATACCAGAGCTTCTGAAGCTGTCGGTAAGAACGTCCTGAACATTGAACTCCCTTGGGACGCAGTGATTTGCGCATAATAAACTAACGATCATCGTTGACTGTTGTTTCAGGTGGGCAGGCGTTCAGACTACAGTTGTGGCGCGAGAGTGTCGTAACACCGCATTGCCCGGCAGCATCCTCACCACCGCATCAGCAGCTGAGCCATCCACAGGTACATTCAACGGTTCCACAAGCTGTAACGGCAAACCGTGTATCACGCAAGGTTGCAGAGTTCACCCACCACATCAAGTCAACAAGGTTGATTGACAGGCTTTGTAGACGTGGAATGCGAGCACTGATCTATCCGAACGAGGGTTACGTAGCAGAAAACCTGCAAAGATACTTACAGGTGTTTGCCACGGTGCTGTGTTCGGTGTCTGGTGCGTGCCGAACATGTTTACTGACCCTGGAGTGCTTACTGCAGAAATGTGGCCATGAGGTAGTGACATGGCAGAACCAAGAGACAGGTACAGAGGTGGGTTCGTGCACAGCTTTGTACAGTAACTGTTGATAGGATAAAGCAATACGAACCGTCTTTGCAGGGGTTAGGCACAACTTGGGAAGTTGGGCTGCAGCTGGCCACAGCAGTTTTCCATGTGTTGCATGGTCACGAAGACCATGCTAGACACACAATATACAGGCTACTACGACACACAGTAAGTGGGATGTCTGCTTGAGATGTCACTCTACGTCTAGGAGGGTACAAGCACTCAGCCCCGTACTGCGAGCTGACATGGTCGACCTGCTGATGACATCCGTAGCCAGCGAACACACTGAGATTCTGCACTGGTGTGACTGAAGTGCCACAGTATGTGTGCCTGTAATCAGTGCACTGGCATGAGTACAGCACGAATACGTAGAATCCAGTATGTGATGTCCAACAGTAGCTTGTCCTGCATGTACTGCAGAACAGCAACTCACCAGTGACCTTTGTGGGCATCAGTACACCGCTGACATGGGCTGCAACACCCGCACCGCAGCTGTCAAAGCCATCAGCCACAGCAGCCGACAGCAATCACTCCAACACAGGTGGCAGCATTAACCAGCCTGCAGGCCAGCAGCAGGACACGTCTCGTTCCTTGTCGTATGCTGTCTTCGAGGACCAAGATGCGAGCAGCAGGTGCCCAGACTGACTAGCTCAACCACGCAGGACAGGCAGTTGCCTCGAATCTGCAAAGCATGCTTTTGCAGCAATGCGCGTGGATGTACTATGAGATTCACACTTGTCGTGGCGAGGTTTTGCTGACGGTGGCTTGATCACTGCTGTTGCAGACGACCAGCTGCAGCAGCTCTGGAGACCTACCACATAGAGCAGTTGATCCTGCGCTGCAATCGCCCAGGACGCCTCCACACCTATGTCATCTGCCCTGGTATCCTGTATGGCAATGGAGAGGATGACAGCCAGCTGCACTCACTGTTCAGAACATCATGGGAAGGCACAGACCCCTTGCCACTGCTGGGCCCAGGCTGCAACAGGCTGCCAACAATACATGTTACTGACTTTGCTGCTTATGCTGAAGCCATTGTACAGCAGCAGCCAGCGGGTCAGTATGTGCTTGCTGTGGATGAGGAGCATGTGCAGCAGCAGGAACTGGTGGCAGCTATTGGGCAGATGCTTGGCAACAAAAACATCAGGTAGGTTCCAATATGCTTCGAAGCCATGGCTGATGTTGAGCATGTATGCCGCTGTGAGTCAGGTGGACAGGCATCCTGTGATAACAGCAGCATGCATGTATCTGCATATCATGAATGGAGCCTGATGCAACCTGGCCCTGCTATAAACTGGTCAAGGTCTTCAACCAAGACCTCAGGTGTTATGCTTGAAACTGCTTGCACCAGGACATGGAGTGCAGAGGACTGTCTGCTCCAGCACCCCCCTACTCCTCTTCTACAGCTTGACCTACCGTTTGTTCCAAGCCGGTTCCCCCAGTCGCTGACAGCTGAACGCTGCTGTCCCAAGGGGCTGCTGCATCACTTGCCACAAGTACAGAATGAGTTCATTGCAGCTCGTAACCTGGCGCCCGTGAGGATCCTGATTAGAGGGCCACCATGCTCAGGTTTGTTTGCTGACTATGTTGGTAGCATGCGTGCACACTGTGCACACTGTGCCTGTTGATGTGTGATGGCTTGTGTACACCTGTCAGCCAATGGGCTGGCATCGGTCCTTGCAAGTAGCACTAATCAACCGGATTGGAGTCTATGTCAGCATGATGCGGGAGTTACTATAGTGTATAGCTGCATCGTCTCTACTGGCACAAGAGCTAGCTGTGAGATACTTGTGCCAGCATCTTTGCGTGTTGTGCACAGGTAAGACTCACCTGGCAACACGTTTGGCAGAGCAGTACAACCTCCTGCATGTCAACACGGCCAGCATCCTGGCAGAGCTACCGCTGATGGATGCAGAGACTCAGAAGGTGATCCTACTGCATGAGACACACAGCATCTTGCCAGTCGATGCAATTAGTACTTGTACCACTTGTATGCTGTGCTGCAAATACTTTGTAGCGTCAATCAGCATTCTTTCCAGCCCCAGCACTGCTGCCAACACGGTCTCAGGCTTCCTGACTGCATGGTCCCTCAGGCTGTGTCGTCCATGTTTGTCTTGTGCTGCCCTGCAGGCTGCTCATGCTCAGCTGGCTAGCAAGGAAGGACGGATCTCGCAGCAGATCATGTCCAAGATGGCCCAGCACATCATGGCTAGACATCCTGAAGCAGCAAACCAGGGTTGGGTCATGGAAGGTTGGCCTAAGAGTCTCCAGGCAGCTAGGTTGTTCACATGTATCTCTGCTGGCGATAGTTGCAGGACATCTGATAGAGGTGTCAAGAAGCCTGTAGGTACTCCAAATAAGGTAGGGATGAAAGACACTCGTTTGCTTACATGAGATAGTAGAACAGCTGCATGCAAGGCTGTTGGGATCCTATGTACATCAAAAGATATACTTGCTCGCAACAGCCTTGTGTCTGCAGGCCACCTCTCGCAGATACCTTGCTGGGCACTGCACATTTGGTATCTGAGATCCCTGTCATGCCCATGATGTGCACATATTGCTCTGTGTAAATTTGTTTGCCCGTATACACACTGCTCTGATGACTCTGCTGTTGTCTATGATGTTTGACTCCTAGGACAAGAAGCTGACATTTAGCTCTGGTTCCAGTGCTCCTCCATCAGCTGGCCGCAATGGAGGACGTCGCACAAGCTTGCTTAGTGAGGAAGCCTCCGAAGGAGCTCAAGTAATTGCTGATCTGCTGCCAACGCACGTTGTTGAGGTGCGCCTGACGCTTGCTTTCGTTGAGACAGTTGTTGCAACCTCTCTGGGTCAGATACTGCTCCGCATGATGCATGTGATTGATATATCCTGCCAAGTAGACTAGGTACAGGCTCTGCAGGATTCCTGCACTCCAAACAGCACCAGCTACAGCTAGTACCTATTGCTATGACTTATTTCTGCAGCTTGATGTGCCTGATGATGAGCTCCTGAGGCGGGTCAAAGCACTGGCAGCAGCAGAGGTGGCTGCAGTAGCTGCTGGTGCCCTGGGTACACAGTTCATTGCTTCAGGCAGAGGCGGCAGAATCAAACCAAGCTCTGCAGGCAAGGCCACCATTAGTAGCAGTGGAGGTGCTGTTGCTGGTGGTGGAGAGAAAGCAGGTGCCGCTGGTGTACCTGGCTCACATAACACAGAGAAGGAGTGGGGGAGGAGAATGGAGATGTATAAGCAGATCGTGCAGGAAGATGCTGCAGACCTCGCAGCAAAGGTAAGACTTGGACAGCAAGACCTCCACACCCTGCACCGGCTCCTTGAATGAGATGCTCAGAATAAAACGCTGGCTATGGCTGCGTCAACCCTTCAAGCACAGCAGGCCTGTGCAGTATGCGGATGGTACTAACTCTGTCTGTGACTGACTGGAAAGGGTGATTGTATAATGTTGTGTAATGCCATACTGCTGTCTGTTTGTCATCAACATCGTCTGCAGCGTGCTGCCATATATGATGCCCTGAGGACCACAACAGCTGGTTCAGAGTCCTCTGACACCCACAGCATTGCCAGCACAGGCAGGGGCAGGGGGAAGGGCAGCTCTGCTACTGATACAGAGGCATCTATTGAGTTGCCGCCAGATGTGCAGCTGCCAGAACATGGGGGTTATGTTGCATACTTTGTAGATGCAGGTAAGCTGCTGCTAGTTGAAGCATATGGCTTGCATGAACTTGGCAATTCTGACCCCAGCAAATTGTTTCAGTGAACACCAGCTGAAAGCAATAGCTCTGGAGGATCAGCCTCTGAATGAATCCATTGAGGGCTACACGGGGCTATGTGATGCCTGATGGCATGTACAGTGCATGCTGGCTGCATGTTACTGTTTGCCAGTGCTTTGAATACTCTGGTTTGCTCTGCAGGTGCCAAGTACATGCGAATCAGCAATTGCTGTCATGAACCGGCATCTGGAGCAGCTGCTGTGATGGTTGCTACGCAGATCCATCAGCTACTGCAGCAGCAACAGCAGCAGCAGCTACCTCAGCAGCAGGACAAACAGCAGCTGCCAGCATTGCCATGTGAGCAACAGCTGCTAGACTGGATCGGCCCACCTCACAACTATAGAGGATTTCCAGCAGACACCACAGGTCCTGTCACTGATGCCAATGCATCTGTAGCAGCATCAACAGATGCATCTGGCACTGCTGCTGCTACTGGTGGCAGCAGTACTGTGGTGCCTGGCTTACCCTTGGCTGGTTTGAACAGCAGCAGTACATCAGCAGTGCCTGGAGAACTGGCAGAGTTACTAGCAGCTGCAGAGGTGAGGATAACTCGGCAGTTTTGTCAGCTCGTTCGATGACATAGCTACAACTCTGTACATTTGCCAGCTTATGTACTGTGACTGCGCACCACTTGCACCACAGAGCATGTTGAACCAAAGGTGCCCTTCAACACCACGAGCTTGCAGGTACTGCTGTTGGCACCCGAAAGACTGCCATGATTGGACTCCATCTCACCAAGTCAGTGGCATCTTCTCCTGCAGGCTCAGCTTGCTGATGAAGCATGTCGTGATCAGCAGAGGGTCCATCGTGCTGCTCAGCCTCTGGTATCTACCCTAATCGCCAGTGTCATGCCATCCTTGATGGCTGGACTGGTCAAAACAGCTCTACATAGACCAGAGAACCCATGTCAGGTGAAAAGTTTCATATGTATAACAAACACCTTGCATACAATTTTCTGCGGTTGGTACTTGTACATGTATCCATATCAGTGACAAAGTCGAATTTGCAGCAGGACGAGGTGGCAGGGAATCTCGCATGTCATCCATATGCACTTCTCCAGTGGCTTTGACTGGATTGTTGCTGTTGTCGGTATAGGTGATTGCAGATGAGCTGTTGAAGGCAGCAGCAGAGATAGAAGCTTCCTACAAGGATCCTTATGCTGATCCAGCCTACGCAATACAGCTACAAAAGGTCGAGGCCAAGGCTGCAAGGGAGGCAGCTAGAGCAGCAGCTGCAGCTGCTAAAGCAGCAAGGTAATGAGATTGGCGGCATGCCAGAGGATCCAAAGCTATCTGAGTGCTCATATGTAAGAAAAGATAGCAGTAAGATAAACATCATGATAAACATCATGATAAACATCATGATTAAGATAAGCATCATGCAATTGATGGGCCAGTGCTGCACCAGATTAAAGCAGAAAGCATTTTTGGGGGTCTTAGGTGCACTAGGAATGGTTATCGAGTGCATAAACGCATGTATCAATGACGACTATTTGATTGTTGGGGTAACTGTCCAATTCTGCAGGGATGAGGCAGCACGTGCTGCAGCAGCTGCAGAAGCCGAAGCTGAGGCTGCAGCAGCTGCAGCAGTTGCGAACAGCAGCTACAGCATCAGCAGCAACACTGCAGCACAGAAGCCTGAACAGCAAGATGGGGCAGCAGGTGTTGCAAGCAGACCTGTGTCAGCCATGGGTAGCACCAAGCCAGGTGCTAAGGCACCCAGCAAGCCATCTACTGCTGCTGCAACAAGTAGACCAGCAAGTTCTGTGAAGGCAAAGTGACTCTGCGACAGCTCAGTCAGTGTCACGCCAGGGTTCTGGTTTGTAGGACTCAAGCACTGTAGAGCAATCATTCCGTGGCAGCCACCTTCAGTGCTTGAAGCAGGGTGACAGGAACTGTCCGGAATTGTCCACGGTGGAGAGATTCAATGGTCTCAGACCATGCAGGGTTGTGACCGTAGTATTCAGAAGAATATGCTACGGCTTGGCCCCATGATGTCATCTGTGAACAAGGCATTGTTGCTGTGCAATGCAATGCAATAACTTGCTCCAGTCAAATTGAATGAAGCTGATGCAATGACCATGTGGCCCTGATGTGTAACGTCCACTGTTTGCTGTTCCCGTTTGTCACTGGCGGCCAAAGTTTTGATATCTTCAGACACCGTCTGCAGACATCCTGTAGGCTGGAATGTTTCTGATACATTACTGCCATTGCCGTTGCCA
>JARWLF010001238.1:0-17668 GCA_029853055.1 Scenedesmus sp. KT-U | reverse complement strand
TCAATCTTCCGCACCTTCTCGTGCCGCCAGTATGACTTTGCTTTGGCGCCCCAACCGAAGGCGCGCTGAATACGCTGCTCCGCCTCTGTCTGGCTGAAGCCCATGTTCTCAAGCTGCTGAACACACTGTTGCCAGGAGACCTGCTGCTCTGCTGAGAGCGTGCTCTGAATGTCACTGCTCTGAGACACACTGGCTGCTGTGCCAGCAGCAACTGATGCTTCAGACTGTACTGCTGAACAGCGTGCGACTGTTCTGGGTCTTTGACGGACGTGCTGTAAGTGTTTGGTGCAGCATGAGCATGAGCGTGTGCTGTGGGTGGCTGGGCAACTGTGCAAGGCCTGCGTGTACAGCAAGTAGGGTTATCCAACCTGTGGCGGGTACCAACGTCAGTACCTGAAGCCACAAGCGTTCAGGACTGCAACGCTCAACGCACTCCAGCTTCTGCGCACCTGCATTTTTTCTTGTTAATCACCAAGATGGGCGGATGAGCACAAACCTTCAGCGAAAGCGCGGTGTCACGAACTGCCACGACAGTGCTGCTGCAAGTACGATGTTGCAGTCGTCAGCTTGTCAAGGGAGAGGAGAACACCCATAACAACATACATTGCACCCAGCACAACGCAAAGGGGTCCAAGTACGCAGGTAGACCCAGGCATTGGAATGAGGGAAACGGAGACATGTGTTAGGTTGGAGTTTTCCCTGTTGACCTCTCCCCTTGCTTGGTTACCGTCCTTCGCTTCTCAGACAGTTTGCTAGATGGAGGGGTAACATACAAGAGCACGATCACCCTTGAAACAGGCTGAGAAGAATGAGCGCTCTGCGAGGTGCACCTTCCTGCGCTGCCCCTAACACTAGCAACAGAGGTTTCCGTGCAATATTATTTGGTATGAAGGCATCTCCCGCGCAGCCTAGGTGCCGCCAACAGATCCATGCGTGCAGCTGGCTCCAGAGGCAAGGTGCCTCTGTATCAACACCAGCCCGTTCAAGCATGGTGAACAAGGCCATGATGGCAGGTACTGAAAGCTGCAGGAAACCAATGCAACATGTATGCCTTCTCTGCACTGTGAGCAACTTACTGAACCCCCAGGTCAGTGCAGCTGCTGACATGCAACAGAACCAGTGTTCCGTTGCAGTCAGCAAACAGTTGATGTAGTTTTATCTGTGCAGGTGGTGGCACTGGCATGGCTCCACAACTAAAGCAGGCTATTGACAGCCTCATTCAGCAAAACAAGATCGTAGTGTTTATGAAGGGCACCAAGCAGTTCCCTCAGTGTGGTTTCAGCAATACAGTCGTACAGATCCTCAGAAACCTGGATGCACCCTTCGAGTCTGTTAACATTTTGGAAAACGAAATGCTCCGAAGCGGCATGAAGGAGTACAGCCAATGGCCTACGTGAGCAGTCATCCAGTTTGGTTGCCTGCTTGTCAGATCCCTGCATCTTGTTGCAGGAGAGAAAGGCGACTGGCCACTGCTACTGCAGACCCTGGTGTTCAGGGAGTGTGAAAGTGACATCTTGTTTGCAGGACCAGCGCACATAGGATGCAATAGTAGTAGAGCAACATGATTATCTACAGAAATCAACAATTGCCTGTGCATGTTGTGTAGGTTCCCCCAGGTGTATATAGATGGAGAGTTTTATGGTGGCTGTGACATCATGATAGGTGAGCATGGCCACATGAAGGGCACAAACAGCTTATGCAGATTGCGTGTGGCCTGCCATAGCTGCTGCATGTACTCAAGAGCTGGTATATGTTTCCTAGTCACAACTTGTAAATTGAACTGGTTTGGTGTTCTATGTTGCTTATGCAGAGGCATACCAATCGGGCGAGCTTGCAGAGACACTGGAGCGATTGAGGAACGAATGACTTGGTTGACAGTGGGTGGTCTCTGGCATGCGCATGCAGCCGGCACAAAGCTTGCAAGGTTTTCACAATCCTGTGTGACCTGAATGTCAACGTTCAGTCAGTACATGACATGGGCAGAAGGAAGCACAGATACATCTGGCTTCTTGCTGTCGAGCTACTACTTCCTCTCTGTTTTGTATCATAGGTTGTGACTGGCTCAGCCAGCCAAGGGTTTGATTCCCAAGGGCCTCGTGGCCAGAGAAAGTGATTACTATTACTGTGGTTGCCTGCAACAGTCCTTTCCATGTTGGGAAGCAACCTGGCAGGCGATGGCCATATGGCAGAATGTGGTTCTTCAAACTTGTATGGTACAAGAAACTTGAATAAACCTGCCTTGTAACATTCTTTGCAGCAGCAACCAGTATGGTGTTGGATATGAGGGACTTACTAAGTAGCCCAGCTTTGCTGGTGTCTGTTTACTAAAAAGGGTAGTGACGTACCCTCGCCTCGGGGAACAAACCCTCCAAAATTGAGTTCATGGTATTGCCTCAGGTACCCGGGGCAGCCATTATTGAACGACAAAAGCCTTTCCACTAGCAGTATCGGTACAAGTTTGGGACTGAAAGTGAGTTACATAATACATAACAGATGTCCCTAACAGATGGAAGCATCTCAAACCCTGATATGATACATATCATAGTTCCTGACTTGACCGCATGAGACTGATAATCTCCCACGTGCAGAAACTTTCTTTGAAAGTGACTCGAAACATACTTGGGAAGCATGTTGCACACAAACTCGTACAAAGCTGCCGATGCCTCTGGTCGTGTCAGGCTTGCCCACCGGGTACTCTTGTCAAGGCCTGTACAGCCCAACATGGTGCTCACAAGCACCGCCCAGTTGATCATGTGGCACAGCAGGGGGGACCCACAGTTGCAATGATGCTCTGATACTGTGATAACATGCAGATGCACCAGATATTGCAGCAACTGGTAGACTTCACCACAGGGACCCCTCTGTACAACTGTGTCAACTGCTGGAGGTGTGCCAATGGCCACCTTGGGAACAGGCAAGCATAATCAACACCTGTACGAGGCCCAACCTGGCAACTCAAATCCCTGATTGCGACTATCGCTGCTTGGACGAGGCGGACATGTGATCAACTGTGCACATGTATGTGGCTTGATCCAGACAGGAATACTGCCTCTGCAACTTCCAAACACTGTTTCTAGCAGGCCAAAGCCCCTTCAACACTTGATCAAGTAGCAAACAACACAAGCCCATTTGTTGCACAAAAGCAGTCACATGGATATGAACTGCAGCAACGTGCAACACCGTCAACAGCTTTCTTGTGCAGAAGTGGCAGAAGCTGTCAATCTGCAGTGCCTTCGCGGCAGCAAGCAGGTGCACCACGCCGGGGACCTACAGCTGCGACCCAGCATGGCTGGAAGGCATTCAGCTGTAAGAGAGCTGCGGCACCCGGCAACCGGCCTGTTGGTGGCTAACAACACGCAGATTGCTCAGAAGGCAGCCTACCACACTCTCAGCTACACCGCCACAATAGCACAAACCACAAGCACACACCAACTCGCCCCCTGCAGGCTACCATTCCCGTCCTGGGCACAACTATGTACAAAATCTGCGGCCCATAACGTCCAGCAGCCTTGCGCAACATACAACAGCAGCCTGTACAATACTCTGGCAACAGAGCCTCCTGCACCACCTCAAAGCACCTTATCAACACCAATACACCCTGCGATGCGGTACCATTCGCCTCATGTACCACACAATGTCACACTCAGGCTCCCCCATTAGGGAAGTTGGGCAATGGGGAGTAAGGCCCTGAGCTGCCTGGTGGTCTAGCTGGCATGGGGTTTAGGAACTCTGGGTGCAGAGAAGTGACAGCAGTCTCAACCTGCAGGCCATGAAAACATCAGCAACACAGCTCAGTATGAGACTGCAGGCGCCACCTGGTATAATGTGCAAATGTGTACAGTGTGCACCGCTGGGACTGCAAGAACACAACATAAGTTCCAAGCGATGAAGTAAACATGACAGCCACTGTCAATGATCCTTACCTGAGGGAACTGCTCATACACTGCTCCTCGATAAGCATACACCACCCCGCCAAGCACCATAACAAACAGTGGCACCAACACAGCTGCAGCGATACTGCCTCCACTGCCCCGTTTGCCACCAGCTGCTGAGCCTCCTGCATCTGAAGGAGCCGGTTGTGGTGTTGGCCCTGGTGTTGGAGTAGGTGTAGGGGGTGGGGCAGGTGTTGGTGTACTGCCACCCCCTGAACCACCCTTACTGCATACACTGGGGTTACCACTGCAAGTCCACCCAGGTTCAATTTTACATAAGCTGCTGCAGCCATCACCATCCTTCGTGTCGCCGTTATCGCACTCTTCAGAGCCTTCGACAACCCCGTTGCCACACGTGCTGAGCCAGCGGACAACTTCCCAACTAGGCTTCTGGCTGGCAATGAGGTCATGGCCGTGGTTGGTGACATCCTTGACGGTGTAGCCGGTGCCAGCATTGAAGTCCCAATAAGCAACCAGATCTGCACAACAGGTACACATGATGTTGAGGATGAGACACAAAGTTGTTGCTCAGACTTGATGTAGAATCCAGCTGAGTTCCACCGCGTCAGTCACTACAGGAACTGCAAGTCACACTGCCCCCTGCGGACCTTTCTCAGCAGCAGAATTGCAGGGCATCGTGTCCTCAACGTACCTGGGTGGTCCTTGTCAATACCAGGCTTGTCAAACCCGCCCGCAGTGGCGCGACCATCATCTGCCACCATGCCTTGTCGTATCTGCTCTGGTGTCCTGACCACCTTCCACACTCTCATCTCCTCAATCAAACCAAAGAAGTCCTGAGGACCATACTCCTGATCATCCACCACAGATACACGTCCACTGGCACCCTCAGCAGAGTCAAAGCAACCACCCTGACAATCCTGCGGCAACGCAAGCAAAAAACACAGGGACATCAACATCCGCACACTCAGACTACGTATCTCTCTTAGTACTCATGCAGAGAGTTGTACAAAAAGGGACACTATCTGCTGAGGTCAAGCATGCAGAGGAGTAGGTAGGCTAAGATGTCAACCAAGCTGCAGGGTGCAGGCACAATTACCTGCTCACGTCCGATGACCAATGTTCCACCACTCGGGATCTTCTTCCCCTTGCCGCGAGTGACCCTCCACACTTCACGACTGTCCAAGTACAGGATAGTCTCCCCTGTGGAGCTCTGCCATGTGACGGCAACATGGTGCCAGTTGCCATCTGTTGCTGAGACACCAGACAAGTGATCAGCTATGGTGCCCTCATCCTCCATGACACTAACGCCACTGCGTAGACAAGGAGCAGACACACTCACTCGACACAGTCCCATCAGACTACTGCTTACTGGGCAAAGCTACTGTCATACTAAAGCTGGTCTCATAAGTGGTCTCACGTCCTGAAGGTGGCTGAACACATATCCACAACCAGGTAAGCGACATGTCTTGCTGCTTATGACAGAACATGTCTAGCTGCTTCCATTATTGACAATCACTCACAAGCTGTTGTAGTTGAACACCAAGAAGCTGTTGTCTTCTTTCTCATAGTGACCATGAGCATAGCTGAAAGGCACTCCAGGGCGGCAGGTGTCGATGGACTGCATCCAGAACTCCACTGTAATGGCTTCCGAAGGGAAGTCTTGAAAGTTCGGCATGATCAGAACCTGCAAGGGCAAGAGCACATTGCTGCTTGTCCCAAAGCTGAAGACACTATGGCGACTACTTGCTACTGCAATAGCAAGAGACACGGTATGAATCTTGCAGTAGGCAACCTGTTGCAAGCATGTTTCCAAGCAACAGGGCTGCATAGGGGCATCACAGATGACTCGGCATCTGTCCTACCTGCTGATCATGCAGTGCCATTGCATGTCCTGCTGCACCAGCTGCTGGAGGGTCTACTGGTGTGCCATCAGGCTTAACCAGAGGTGCATAGGAGTACACCCACTGAGGACTGTTGCTGCGCAGCTCAAGATGGTTCTTGTTGGCTGCAGAGAACAACACCAAGCACACGGAGAGAGGCATTCGATATATCTGAGGCAAAGGTAATGCCACTCGCCAACTTGATGGTTAGGAACGATGCTAGTCAGAATCATTGAAGTCCCCAACTTTCATAACAATTGTTGCATGAGTACCACAATGACTGCACAGTACTGTACACTCATGCTGCAGCTATGTGAATGCTGCAGAAGCTACAAACCAGCTCATTGTGTGGTCACAACATTCATCATCAGATAAAGAGGATGCCCAAGTGAGACAGGTAAGATTCCAACATCCACACCAAGTATGATAGTGCCCACCTGTTCTATCTAGAGCCACAGCGTCACCATTAGCTGCATCCTTGACGCCTTCTGCATCAAAGATATACATCGCCACCAGACCTGATTCAGTCTCAGGTCGCTCCCGCACCATGTTGCGCTTTACGTCATCCTCACTCAGGACACGGTCCCAGATGCGCAGCACAGCAAGGTCACCATTGTAGCTGTTGGAGGGACTGAAGCAACCACCAGGACAGTCCTGATCCTGCACATGATGATCCCGGTAGCACCTGAGCATCCATGCATATACCCCAGGACTTCCTGGGACATTGCTAGCCATATGCTCAAAGTGCTACAGTGCTAAGCAAAAGTGTTATGTTCCTGTCCTGCAGCTGTTTCAAGGCCTGCCGGTAAATAACCTCCACACCAACATAACCCTGGCACCCCTGCCTTTGTTGGCACACTTCCCACGTCTTCTCACCTGTCCCAGCACTAAGCTTCCAGTCTGGCTGCGTGTTGTCTTTGGTGTGATTGAAGGATCCACACCTCCCTGGCTGGAAGGCTTTTCCTCCAGAATTCCACCTCCAGAATGGCGTCTTGCTGTGCCCGTCAAAGTACAGGCGGGTCACACCATCGTCATAGTTCCATGTCACAGCAACATGGTGCCAGTTGTCGTCCAGCCTGCAGCAGTAAGTAACCACAAATAGCTTAGTGCAGGAAATCAGGCCACCTACATAATTACTTCTACCAATCTGACCATCCCCCAGCTTGTGCAGGACAAAGCACATGTCAGTTGTAGACTGCCATTCAGCAGTCGTTGCAGCTTCTGCTAGTGCTGATCTATAGCTTATGCTCACCACTGTGCATCAAAATCGATCCAGTGTGATGCGCGAGCGCTATCCGTGTGTTCATTGCTGTTGATGTGCACGCTGATTGCTCCACGGGTTGAAGTGGCCCTGCTGTCTGCTAGACGAGGACTGAAGTCCTCAAGGTACCTGTACCAAACAGTCAGCGAACAGGGAGCAAGGCAGATCAGATGTGGCCAGGTCTGTATCAGTCTCTCAGGGCACACTGCTGTTATGAGACCAAGTTCAATGGTTCTGGGCAAGCGCAGGGCTGTCAATCGCCAGTCTGTTCATGGATCAGAAGCATGTGTATCCATATGTTCCTAGATCTTAGGATACCTCTCAATGCGAATTGCATCGTCCATAAAATCAGGGCCACCTTGAACATCCTGAGCATGCTGAGAGGCATAGCTGAAGATTTGAGCGTACTTCTCCTGCAGGATTAGAAGGCACAAGAGGGCACAAGGAAAAGTCAGCCTGACAACCCTGTGACATGGCATACAGATTGCAGGCAAAGGAAAAGCTACCATCAGGTGATCAGCCACTCGGGCAAAGTGCTCAGAGCTGGATGCCAGGTCCTGCACACCTGCATGTCGGGCTTGTCTTTGTCCAACTTCTTGCTACGGGCCCAGAACTCAATCGTAAAGCTCTTGTCAGGCATGCTCTTCATGTTCTTGTTGAGAGCCAGGTTGTTCTTGAATGTCAGCATGCCTGTGCTCATGCTGCTGTCACTACTGCTGATCTGAACATCCATGCGGCTTGGACTGCTGAGCAGCGACAGGTCATTGCCTTTGCCTGACGAGTCCTTGGCAACAAGATGCCGCCTACAGCAAGCGAGCAGTCCACATAATGTTAAGCCGGATACACCAAAATGATAACCTGCCTCCACTAGATCCAAAGAGTCCGTGGCACCCCTAATCAGGCAGCCACCACTGACGGGAACAGCACTGCAACATCGTCACAAGCTAGACGAGCAGAAAGGCCCAACATATTCACCTGAACTGTCCACCATCACCATCAGGGTCGTTGAACTTCCAGTATGCACTGAGATCTGCGTGGTTCTCAAGCCCTGAGGCCCATCTCATGTGTTTCAAGATGTCATCTTGGCTGCGTACTACTTTCCATATCCGAACCTCATCCATCAAACCGTAGAAACCCTGTGATGGGTCTGTGCAGCCGCCGAAGCAATCCTGCACGATTACACAACAGGGGAAAACCATCAAGCTGCATAAGACAGGTGTCACATTTACCTGTTGGGTACAGTTGTTTCAGGCTGCTAAGCATGCGAGCAGTTTAAATGTATGACGAACTGACATTCAAGGTTACTACACATAATCCAGGATCTGCTGGTTACTGCTGTGTGTGCTGCCTGTCTGCATGCTGCCTATGCACAAGCTGCTTGCATGAAAGCATGCCTGGTAAATTAGTGCCGCTGCAGCTGTTCACCGTTCAGCATCGTACCTGCTCAGCTCCAAGCATGAAGGCACCTCCAGGCTCCAACGGCTGAGTCTTATGTGTGTATGCGCTGGCGACTAAGAGGCCATCCCAATAAACCCTCGTTAACCCCTCATCCTGAGTTGACCAGGTTACTGCTAAGTGGTGCCACCTGCCATCACGTTCTACATACTTGGCTGTGCTCTCGCTCTTGCTGACATTCCAATAGCTGGCGTGACATGACTCATTCTTGGGATCTGGCTTCAAGTCTATGTACTTGAAGTCATGACATGCCAGCAGGTTGCGTGGGTCGAATATTACAAAGTGGTTGAAGTCTGCTATGCGCTGATCATCGCTGGTAGATTTGCTGTCTTTGGCATATGACATGATTGTACCTGCGGAGAATGTGTCATGTAGTTCGAGACATGTCTCAGCTGCTGTGCGACTAGCCTAGTTCGCTGCCGGGTGATTCACATCTTGCCAGTCACCATGCTGCAGCGTGTCAGTTGCTGTTGTAACCAACTACACGTGTTTCAGTGCAATGACAGAGTGCAGGACTGCTGCTTGCCAAGAATCCAAACCACCATCATATGCACTCTTGCGCACCCCACCTGCGTGACAGAAGTCTGACGAGCTGATCCATGCCTCGAATGTCATGGCTGTGGTGGGAAAGTCCTACAAAACATTCAATAGCCCAACATGCCGAACTTGGCTGCTGATGTACAGATATGATATGCAAATATGCTCCAATAAAGCACCTTTGTCCGCCATAATGCACAACCAGCGAGCCCGCGCTAGATGTGCGCGTGAGAGGATGAGAGCCTGCGAACCTTGAAATCCTTCTTCAGCACAACATGATCCCGAAACATCAATGCATGTCCAGCTCCTCCTGGCGCTGATACTGTCACGCCTGCATCAGGAACGCAAGGCAAGTTGCTGAATGCTGTGGCATATGTCACCAGTGAGCACCTTAGACATGCAGCCCACAAAGGCTCAGGCGGCATCATGCTGAAAGCGCAATCGTCTCCTAAACTATCGACGGCCTGCCAGATGCTGCTAAACGCATGCCAGGACATCCAAGGAGACGAGATTACCTCGAACTGCAATGAAGCCAGCTAAGGACGACGTCAGCGCCAGGAAAACAACCAACTGCTTCATCGCAAGCTATTGAAGCGCTTCATTCACGCATCCTCATGATGATACTTGCATGCCCCAAAGCCACCTCGATGAGCGCGAGCTAGCAAGAGTTATGGTGACGACCCCAATAACTTGCGCCGGTTTGAACGTAGGATGTCAGCCAACTTGGCTGCATCGTGGCTCTGGCAACCACATGCCCTTCCAAGGATTCCGGCAGTCTAGGTTTCTGTCGTTCCCTGTCGGTTGTATCCCGTTATGTTCAGTAGAGCAACTCATAGTACTATACTGCAACAGGTTACATTTTGCACGCTGCTATCGACTCAGCAGGCCACTGTGAGTACCACGGTCTGAAACAGCAACCTCAGCACATAGCGGTGTCCTGTATGGACAGTGATAAGCGTGCACACTGTGAAAATGGGTATGAGAAACACTCTTCATGCATTTTGAACGCCATCTGCTGCAAGAGTGCTCTTTTCCATGAACAGACCGTCTTCAAGTTCACAACAGATCGTATAAACTGAACAACCGCAGTGCGACCTCGACTGTTTGTCAGCGGTTGCTGGATATATAGTTACTGTCATAGTTACAAAGCAGATTCTGCTTCTCGGAGAACTTACGGGACACAGCAAGATAAAGGGCAAACAGCATACGTGGTGTATGCAAGGTCCTCTACTAGTCCATTGTGCAGCAGCCATGTCCATAGCAAGCAGTACCTATTCCGTCCTTTTAGGCTTGCTGACTCACACTGCCTCAATGCAGTAACATTAATGCAGAATCACTTCATATTCCCACACACCCGCTAGGCCAGAGCAACTGATAAATTGCACTAGGCCTTCACCCGGTGATCAAGTGACCTCCTCATCGAGGCCCACCCCAGAAGTATGCAAGCAAAACTCTGTCACTCTTGACAAGAAGCAGGAAATAACTTGCATGAGCATTGCCAACCATGTGCCCACCGACCTTTGCAGGCCTCTACATGCCTGGCTTATCTGACAGCAGGTGATTACCAGGGGCTGGCACAAGAGCACAACTGTGGGGACTGCATGCCACAATTTCCTGAGCAACCAAGTCAGAGGGTTGATGCAGCAGCACGCGAAAAGTAAGCCAGTGACACTGGAATACAAGTCAGGTAAAGAATTGAGTTCAGCAGCAACTACAGTACTACTGTTGTATGGTATGGCTGTTGCTGTACAGTATACAAAACGGCTGCAAACAAAGAGATGCTTAACACTTGACATGCACAAAGAAGAATACTTGAAGTCTGTATGGAGATGCAGGAAACCTCTCTGGTACAGCTATACACTGAAACAGCACAAGAACCTACTACTGGTCAAGTTCCAAACCTTGCTTGATTGCTGCCTGCTTGATCAAAGTCACTGCAGCGTCAACTTCAGCAGCCGTCGTATGCCTGCCAGTCGATAGCCGCAGCGTACCAACAGCAAAGTCTGGCGGCAACTGTATGGCTTGTAGCACTGGTGATACAGAAGGTCCTCGGCTGCTGTGACATGCTGCACCGGGAGAAGCCGCCAGTTTGTCCACTAACTGCTCCAGTAGGCTGGGGGCACTCATTCCCTTGACACTCAGACTTAGGGTGTTTGGCAACTGCAGGGCGGCATCTGCTGGTCCATTCAACCTCACTAAGCTGCTGGGGAACACTTTCAGCAGCCCATCTCGAAGCCTGTCCCTCATCTGACGCATGTGTTGCTGCGCTGCTGCTGCTTGCTGGTGCGCAATCTGTGCTGCTGCTCCAAGGGCTGATATGAGCAGCACATTCTCTGTGCCGGCTCGCTTGCCCTGCTCTTGACTCCCACCTGACAACAGATTGACGAGGTGGACACCGCGCCTGCAACATACGAAACAACACAAGCATGTGACACATCTGGTAGCCCCGACGCTTGTGACATAGCTGCCATCCTTCTGAAAGCTGTAGCCAGGCACTGTGTGCACCATCTGCAGTAGCGCTGCCTGTCTGTGCCAATCGGTGACAAGGCCTACCTTACATAGAGTGCAGCCACTCCTTTTGGTGCCCCAAACTTGTGCCCCACTAGAGTCAACATATCCACTCGTAACTCCTCAACGTCTACAGGCACCTTGCCCAGACTCTGAGCTGCATCACTGTGAATCAGTACACTAGGAGCTGCACTTCTGACCTTCTCAACTATCTGCTGGATGGGTTGCAGCGTACCAATCTCGTTGTTGCTGAATGAGAAGAGGATGCAGCAGACATGGTGTCATCAGAGGCTCGAACATGGGTTGCAGACAGCGTCTGCTGGTGAAATGCACTCTATCACTCTGCCTGCCAAACATTAGCAGGAGGTTGGTGCAGGAACAAAGCACCCTATTTATACACCCAAGTAACACAGACAGATGAGCGCTAGCTTCATGCGTACACCTTGCTGATGTGCCTTACATGTGCTGCACATGCAGTCAGACCCCACTCTCACACCCACACCTGTGCATGATTGACACCAGCACTGTCTGAGGTGTCATCGCCGCGACCACATCATCAGCAGACACCAGGCCCTCACTGCTGACTGGGACAGCTGTGTAGCTGCACAAACCCTGCAACACCACATGCCTATAAGATCCAGGGCATAAACTGGGAACATGCAAGCTTGTTATGTGATGTTCCTGTTCCTCACGTCTGAGCATCTCTCATGTGGAGAACCTCAAAGGCAATCCTATCTGGATGATTAAGACGATCTATTGGTTGCACTGTTGAACATGTATGCACTGTAGGCAGCTACTGCCACTCCCGCTGCTGCTCACCAGCGAGGCCATGTTTTGCAGACAGGCTGTGACGGCTGGATGTTCGATCTGCGACGTCACTACATGTGGCAGTCCTTCCACAGAGTCCTTCTTTGCCATGACTGCTCCAAACAGCGCCCAATTGTCAGATTCAGTGCCACATGATGTGAAGTACACCTCAGAAGGCTGGCAATTTATCAGGGTGGCAACTTGTTGGCGTGCAGTGTCTACTGCAGCTCGTGTCTGCAAGAAGTGACGACGAACAGGGTGTTGATCAGGCTGCCAGCTACAGTGGTTGGTGGAGGTCTGAACTGTGGCAAGCGAAGGCGAAGCTCTATAGCTGTGGTGCGTACAGAATGGCAAAGGTATACCATATTGGCTGCAGCTATAGCTACAGACAAGAAAGTTGTACCAAGCACGATAGCTTCCAGTCTGTGCATAGCACCTACTGACGCGTACCTGCTGACCATAGATATGTGTGCTGGAAGGGTTGCCAAAGTGCTCATACATGTAGGGCTGCATGGCAGCTGCAACCTGAGAATAGCACAATAACAGATAATGATAAGCATCACCACACGTGCCCAAGGCTCAGATGCCCCTTATGTAAGAATCATAGACTGACAGTGTACAGGGAGCATCTCTACTGCCACTGCACACCCCTCACCTCTGGGTATATAGGCGTCGTAGCGTTGTAGTCTAGATAGATACAACCTCTCATATGAGGCAGTTGTGGATTGCATATAAGCTGATCAGACTTCATTCTGTAGCGTTTGCTTGTTGACACTGCTGGGGATGCAGAATGCAGCTGCTTGGACGGAGTCCGCACGCTGCGTGCCATCACTGCATATGTAACCTCATGACCGCAAACAAGCACGCTTCTGTGCTGATGCATGGACCGGCAGTTGGACGGGATGTCGATTTGAGTGCTTCGAAGTTGTCACAGTAAACAGTGGCTGTACACTGCTGCTGAACGCTTGATGGCGCACGTGTAAGCTATCTAATTGCAGACTCAGAAGGGGGTGCAACGCTAGGCAGAAGTATGCAGTCCGATCATCCACAATCGGATGGTCACATGTCGTCACCGCAATGACGATATGCTCGTGAGGAATCTGCAAGGCCCAGATGTAAGAACACAGCATACAACTTGCAAGACCAGGGTTAGACGTGCAAACTGTTTGGGTACCGAGCGACGTAAGCCGTTGTCCAACAAGAGCCGGGACAACAAGTGCGTAAACCGGCAGTCCTCCTGAACTAAGACACACGGTTACAAGGCAACGCGCAAAGCCACCCGCACTTCTACAAACGTGCAGTTACACTTGTCACGTGCCCAGGGACCTTGTTGCAAGCTCTAGGCATGCCTCAGTTTCCCTGCTCAAGCCTGAGAGTGACTGCTCGTCTGTGTGCTTCAAGTCCTTCGACCTCTGCCATCTTTGCTACATGCGGCCCTAGAACCTGCAAACCTTCCCAGCTGAGACTCTGAACCGTCATCTTCTTGGTGAAGCTGTCCAGACTCACACCACTGTACATTCTGGCATAGCCATAAGTTGGCAGGACATGGTTTGTGCCGCTAGCATAGTCCCCAACACTCTCAGGAGTCCACCTACAAGCAATAATGCATCACAGCAAGCTGTGGCTTATATACACTCCAAAGTAGGGGCACAACTTCATTTGATGGCTGCACTACGGCAACTGTCAGTATATACAAGGCGCACAGAAGTCATGCAAGATGCATTCAACGCAATCAAATTGCCTACCGATGTGCACATGCATCATAGCAGTGTGCCTGCGTGCTGAAGTACCACACCAGCACCATACCTGCCCATGAATATGCTGCCAGCATTGTCCAGCAGGGGTAGCCACGGCTCAGGATCCTCAACATTCACGATCAGATGCTCCGGCGCATACGCATTGCTGATCCGAGCTGCCTCCTCACGATCACGCACCTGCAGGTGCAGCAGAGAACTCCTAACACTCAGCACTGCCATTGCACATTAAATGCATGGGGCCATAGAGCAAGCGACAGAAGTAGTACAGTAGCTGTAGCACCAGTTACTGGTGTGTCTACTGTGTTGGTTTTTTTACACACTGAACTACAATCCCTGACAGCTGACTTGGCATATTGCGAAGGAGCCCACCGCGCTCACCTGCACCACACAACTGTGTGACAGTGCCTTTCTTGCAGTTTCATTGCGCGGCAGCTCATCACACTGCTGCTGTACCGCCCGCTGCACAGCATTAAGGTCCACCCCAGGGAGAGCCAGCAGCACCACCTGGCTGTCAGGACCATGTTCAGCTTGGGACAACAGATCAGCAGCTACATGAGCAGGATTGGCACCGGCATCTGCATAGTAGACAGCAAAGGAGTATTTGGTCAAACACTGCAAGGAGTGCAACCTGCAGACAAAGCCATAGCAGGGTTTCTGCACGTCATTGAGCTTTAGGACCTGCCACAGTAGTCTTGTAAGCTGCCGGGCAGAGAGATGTAGGCTTCAATCGACATGGCGTAAGTAACTGCAACCTTCAGCCCACAGAACAAGCTACAGAAGGTGCAGGACACAGCAGAATCCGTCCCTCACAACAGTGTACATGCACACACAGCAGCAGATCCACCTCACCTGCAATGACCAACACCTCGCTGGGTCCTGCTGGCATATCTATCGAGATCATGGCCTCACTGTTTGTCAACAGCATCTTGGCAGCTGTCACGTACTGGTTGCCTGGGCCAAAGATCTTGTCGACCTTGGGGCATGTCTGTGTACCCCAAGCCATTGCTGCTACTGCTTGAGCGCCACCAGCCTTCAGAATGTGTGTGACTCCTGCTTTCTTTGCACAGTACAGGACCTCAGGGGTGATGCTGCCATCTGGTCTAGGAGGGGTGGCGAGAACTACTGTGCCGCAACCGGCAATCTGTGCTGGCACTGCAAGCATGAGTGCACTGCTAGGGAGCACTGCTGTGCCACCTGGCACGTAGAGTCCCACGGCGTTGATTGGTCGAGTGACCCGGCGGCATGTTACGCCTGGCATGGTTTGCACAGAAAGGTCACTGCCTCGCTGTGCTTCATGGAAGGTTTTGATGTTGGAGTATGCCACATCAAATGCTCGAGTGACATCCTCAGGTAGCTCTGGCCAGGGGAGATCCTGCGAGCATAGCAGTGCGGTGGGGTTGCTTGCAGCAGGTGCATACGAATAGGGTTGTCACACACTGAAGCAGTAGAGTGTACCCCCAGCAATACATTCTGGGGGTCCCAGACAACTGCTCATGTGCCACAAATAACGGCTTGCTGTTTGGACTTCAACCCCATGACTTGAGCATGTATGCTGATCAATTATCCGGCTGCAGCTCCACAGCTGTGGCTGCAGCTCCACAGCTATCTACCAGGGATGCTGCAGTAGTGCTGTCACAACCTGACAGAGCCCGACATGTCGTTCTTTCCATACTTCCACCATGCACAAACCTGCGTCGCCACGCATACACTATCCAGCTTTACTCTATCAAAGCGCTCTGTGAACTGTTGTACTGCTGCATCCCCATCTTGGCGTACTTGCTCCACAATAGGAGAGACCTGCATCACAGCAGATGCCATATGACTGCTCAAGCATATAGGGACGCATCGCAGCTTCGGCTGTGCAGATAGAAAGTGGTATGAGTAGTCACGACCAGAAAGAACGGCTTCAGCGTTCTTATGCCAAGTCCATGCTGCCCAAGACATGGTGCAGACGACCTTCTGCTGTACATATCTTACAGTGTTCAGGATGGAGCTGAAGTCAATTCTCGGACGCTGTAAAAGTTTCTTGATCTCGTCATTACTGAGATTGTCTGCTGAAACTGTCTTCAACACCTGCTCCGCGCTTGCTATTGCGTTCACAGAAAGCCGACCACTTCTACCACGGTGTGCAGACATCGTTGAGACACTTGCTCTGCCAGATCTGTTGCTTAAACATGAACTGTAGCCGAGTGTTGAGCGGCTGTTCACGGCGAACTGCATTGCAGCAAGCGAACTGCTGCGGGAGAGTGTGCTGCCTAGACAGTCTGGGTCACAATCTGCTGAGGCGTGAAAGTGTATAAAAGTGTTTAGTGAGATCAATAGCCGTTGTTGTGATTGATGACTAGTATAGCTGCGACACACTGTTACGTATATCACACAACCAAGGGTTCGTGACTGAACCCACTGGGTTGACACTGCTGCTCTTCCGGCCAAAAGGCAACATGGCACGCCAAATCCTGAGGTCAGGTCTTCCTTACACTCAACTTTACTGTATACATTTGTTACAAGCTAGCAAACGGATGAGGGAGCTTCGCAGCTATGCAGCACCCAACTGAACTGCACTGCAGATTCATCCAGATAGAATGGGAGCAACATGACAACTCAAATGCAACTGTGTGCCTTCGTTCATAACAGTCATACAATGAGCAGGGGCCTTTACGCTAGTCCACTGGTACACCTGTGGCGGTGCTGCCAGATCACACAATGGTTGATGGTGTCCTATCTCTACCAGCAAACAGTCCCCAGTTGGGCTCAGTCCATCTACTCCTTGAGCCATGGCTCCATTGTCTGGCCCCAACTGACCGTGCCCTCGGGGAACCACAAGGCTGCAATTGCATGAACAGCAGCAGTTGAAGGCAGAACACACTACTTCAGCATGTACACATAACTGTAACTACCGACATAGCAGCAGATAAACTGGCAATTTTTTCCGGACCAGATTCCAAGCTAGGAGCAGTTGACGTGAGAGTACCACTGTGATCACTAATAGGGCAGACAGGTAGCTCATAACATCTGCTTCTGCTGCTGAAGCCTGAGAACCCCACCTGTTTCCCGCTCTCCATTTTCTACACTGTCACTGCCATGCACAATGTTTCTTCCCACCTAACAGCAGTGTAAGGAGATGTGACACAGGCGTTGTCAGAACACTATCACAGTCAACAAGGGTGCTGCTTATTCACCCTGACAAGCAACTTGGACATGTATGCCCGAGCTGTTTCACATACCAGGCAAGATGATCATATACCCACGCAACCAGCATAATGCATCGACACAGATAGCATGACCCATACGCCCACAGGCTACAGCATTGCCACAGCAGATAAAGTCCTTTGCAGCGGGGTGTTAAGTAATGAATTCCAGCTGCATCAGCGTACCTCGATTGCGAAGTCGCCCCTGATGGTTCCTGGCTCAGCTGCTAAGGGGTTGGTGGCACCAATCAACTTGCGAGCAGAAGCAACCACGCCATTGCCTTCCCACACCTGTCACAAGGACGCGTCAAACAAACTGGTTGACATGTGGCCACAGATCAGCTGCAGCCTATGACAGCCACTGAGCAAGATGTACAAAGCA
>JARWLF010001237.1:0-10925 GCA_029853055.1 Scenedesmus sp. KT-U | reverse complement strand
AAACAACAGCAGACACATAGACGTTCTGTTTACTTGCAGCCCCTATCTGGCCAAAAGCGCCAGGTATGCTTGATGGTGCTCAACACTTAACATGGAGTTTTTCAAGGGTTGCAAAATGGGGAGGAGGTAAGAGTCCATGCCTCCAGCAACACATCAAGTCTGTCTGCATGACAAAGTACTGCAGGTGATGCTACTGTGGCTAGACGAAAGTGCGCAAGAAATGCTTACCCTTGGCGTTTTTGCTACCCTCATGTAGCTGGCTTTCTCTGTTGCCGTAAGCATGAGAAAGTGGCTGACACCCAGAGGGCCGGCTACTGATACAAAGTCCTTGAGGGTGTTGCGCTTGCTTTCCCGGAGAGATGATGCAGTGTTGGGCAGCATCATTCTGCGTACATCGCTCTCTAGATCACCCAAGTTGCCCTGCAGACACGTAGACATGCTGCTGGATGGAAGAGATGTGCGGACCTTGCTCATTACAACAGCAGGGGACCTGCAGCAGCAAATGCTTGTGCGCTGGCATCCAGCCTTGCAGTGCCTCACACGCCACCAGGTTGCAACAATAAATCAGTGATGTACCGGAAATGGTGCTGTTTGCGGCCGTGATCTGGCTGCAATGCTCACTGCCCTCTTACCCAATGCTTCCCTCGCCGAAACACAAAGGTTTTGGGCTCTGCCTTCTTGCTTGGATCTACTCCTTCTGTCACATGCGTACGCTTCTTCTTCTGCGTTAATAAGCGACAACGCTAAGAGGGCACTTCGGTACCGTCACCGCAGTCAGCATCACCACGCTGCGTACCCTGCGCGTCCTGGCCATGCTAACAGCTGTTTATTTGTTTCTCAAATCCCTTGTTTCTTTGGTCGGTCTGAACGCAGGAGCAGCAATAACGGCTCTGCAGGACGTCTAGTTCAAGGATGCGGGACAAGACAACAGAGCTCTGGAAACTTGCGATGCAACAGATACCAAATCAGAGACATGCAGATCAGAATTGGTGTTTCGTGGTGCGCCTGTTGGGGATCAGGGTAGCATGCACTGTGTTTACAACTTGTAAAGCAGCAGATGAACTTAGCAGGTATTGTCATGACCATCATATGACTGCCCGAGTCTGGGACGCTACTGACCAATATGCGAAGCTCACACTCCTATCTGCACCACATTATTCCAGCATAGTGGGTTGCACTTCCTCGTTCTGGACTTCAACACACTGGACTGACAATACCATCAAAAAGCTGCCAACTTGTGCATACCACCAGGCTGACATAGACAGGCAGAACACGATCATGCATACCTTGACCATATCAATCCTGCAATGATACCTTGCGCTCAGTACTATTCCAAAAAGCTGACAAGCAGCAGGGACACACAAACATGGGTAGTAACAATAACAATTATGCAAGCTTGTGTTGCAGATGCTGTATCACATGCCTGGTACAGTGTGTTGCTGAATAATGTATCAATCACAAGACGATCAACCTGTGGCATTACCCTCTTGACTGCGGCAGGTCTGTCTATTGGCAATTGACGCTGCCAACACGCGCTCGGCACTCACGTAAGTGTCACGCATCAAAGCGACAGATAAGTTGCCCAAGAGGCTGCATCAGCTGCCAACATCACTTAGTAGCACAAACAGCTCCTCATCATGTACTCGCCCTTTCGCCATTATGTAATCCATCCCCGTTTGCCCCTTGTGGTCCTTCAACCGAGCAATCTCAGCACCACCTCTCCTCAGCAGCTGCTTTGCACAGTCAAAGCTGTCATACAGGATGGCATGATGCACAGGCGACCTGCCTTCAGCATCTGTATGTCGCCAGCTGGCACCATTTTGCAGCAGGAACTCCAGCAGAGGACTTGAGCCAGCTGCTGCCGCAGCATGTAGCACTGTCACACCACCTTGACATGGGTTGCTTGAAGAAACTTCGACAAGTTGTTGCTGTGCACCACCGCCACTGCTATTGCTACTGCCGCTGCTGGAGCTGCTAGAGGTTCTGCGGCGTGTGCTTTGGAACAGCTGCTGTGCTTCACAAGTTGAGTAGACTGCATTGACATCAGCACCAGCTGCCAGTGCTTGCAGCGCCAACCTGTGATTCATGAATGCCAGTCAGTGACACAGCTGCCGCACATCATAGAGCCACAGACCAGCCTGAGGCAGAACATGTGCACATGCACAGCGCTTGGGCTCTCAAGCAACAAATGACACAGTCACGCTGGCTGCTGGCAGCCGAGAACTGTGCCATGTGTTGCTTGACACCTCACTGCGCCGACCGCCTCAATTGGTACACCATAGCAATGAGCGGATCTGCTAAGTAGCAGTACTGCTGCGGTGATGACTCCCAACAAGCCGGACCTCTTCCAAGACTTACCGTGTATCCTGCGCCTCAACTGCTGCCCACAGCTTGCCCTGTGCCGCCTGTTTGCTTGATTCTCTGACTGCATACTGCCGGGCCACATACTTCTCCTGTATGTATCTGCTCTTGTCAGGCAGGCCACTACTGGGACCAGGCTTTGGGCAAGTGGTAACTTCAGGTACCAGTAGGCTGGGCTCCATCAACTGCAGAATCAGTATCCCACAACAGAACACGATAATCAATTATGCAGACCAGCTTCTTGTTTTTGTGGAATGCAACTTGATAAAGTAGCTTTCAAGTGGGACAAACAGGGACAACAAATCGCTGTACGTGTCCGACACTCACTGAGAGAGCAAGCAGCTCACCTGCCGCTGCTTCCTTGGCCTGCTGCTGCTGTTCGTAGCTTGTTCTCCATCAGCCTCATCATCATCATCACTACTAGAGTCCTCATCATCCCACACCCAGCTGTCACTGTGATGAGGTGCTGCTGCTGCCCCAGCAGGACGAACAGCAGCATCACCATCACCAGCGCTGGTGCTAGCTGCCAGCTGACCTGGCTGTGGAAGGTTTGCCTCCCAGACTGTGTTACTGAATGTGTTACCAATGCACTGAAAGAATTGCAAAACTGGCTGTTCCCATACCTTGACATCTAATGTACAGCTGCGGACTTTGCTCACGTGGACACCCAACTGCCGATGCACTCCGCTGCATTCGATGCATAACAAGATACCTAGATTCAAAGATGCCCAATCGGGGTCAAGCGCACCGCAGTCAGCACAATGTGTGTTGCCAGCTACCTGTCTTAACCTCTCAAGGACCCCTTTACTACTACTGCTGCTGTGCTGATGATGCCGCAACTGCTGCTGACTGTGCTGCTGGCTAAACCTACTGCTACTGCCACCCTGCTCATGCCTACTACCTGCGCTACTGCTAGAGGCAGCAAGAGAGTGCTGCTGCTGCTGGTGGTGTTGGTACATGCTGCTGTTGCCGCTGGTGCTGCCCCTTGGCAATCTGGGTGGCAGATCACTTGCGCTGCTGACGTTACTGAGGGGTGACGGGCCTGCTGCTGCTCCTGCTGTACGGTCAACTGATGTTGAAGTACCCATGCCAGGGCTGCCAACTCCACCACCGCTGCTGTTGTGACGACTGCTGCTGGGGGTTACATCCTGCAGCAAGTTGAGATGCAGCAACCAGCATCATGAAACAACCAAGCTCTGAACAGCCGCAGAAGCATGGAGAGTGACCGGCAGTGTCTGAACATACTGCGCAGAACAGTTAGAGACATGTCGATGGTGCAGAGGTTTGAGCTTCTGACTTCCAGCACCTGATGAGTACCAACATATGCTCAGCCAAGCAATAAGATATCTGTGCATTGTTGTGTTAGTGCCATGACGTACTTGTGACAGCTGTATAACAGACATGGGGGAGTTTGGCGCAGATGCACTTTGATGGTGTACAGCAGCACCCCCAGCACTACTAGCTGCACTGCTGGGTCCTACACTGCCTGCCAGCATTGCTGATGCAAAGTCCCCAAACTCCTGGATGCTGTTATGTCTGCTGTGAGTGGCCTTCACTGGCACACGAGGAAGTGCAGCCAGGTCGAGGGAGCCATTCAGGAGGACACCTATCACACCCTGCACATGTGGTGTTACAGCAACAATACGTCGATGATTGAGGGGTGAATGGACCACCACATGCCAGCAGTGCAGTGAGCTGAGCAGACAACAGTGCGTGGAGATAACACATCTCTGTGCCTGGTGCGGTAGTGTGGTTGTACAACAAGCCAAGCTGAGAGAGCGACACGGCATGCGTCAGTACCTGCAGTGCTGCAATCCACTCTGCTCTCTCAAACTCGCTCTCAGCCTGCAGAGTGTAGGTGCCCTCGGGTGATACAACCCTGTAGACATGATGTAAGCAAGTAACATCAGCAGAGAAGCTGTACTCAGTAGTTCCCAGGGCCGCAAAACATCACCAACAGTGTGCTCTGCTGCATGCACCTGCCGAGTGGGTATGTGCATCAGCAGGGCAGATGGTGGGGAGTATCATGAGAGGTGGTGGAGCCAGGGCATGGCATAAGATTCACTCAGTCGGAAAACAAAAAATATCGCAAGGGAGTAGAATGGTTTGGACCTGACCTGAAGCAGCACCTCATGCTGGGGTCCTCTGCATCCATCTTCACAGTGCTGGTCAGCAGAGGGAGCGTGTTCTTGGGTTTGCAGCCCCGACCACCAAGCTGCATCAGGTTGTCACTCTGCAACAACCAATGCTGATGTAAGCACAGTGAAGTGGGCAAGGTAAAGTGGGTAAAGTAAACACAAGCATTGCATACGCCCTGCTAACAGCTGAAGTTGAACTCTACATCCTTGATGATACTGAGCACAACAACACACTGTGGCTGCAGACCAAAGGATGACCCAATGTCATGGTTGCACTGCTGACAATCCCAGCTCACGTCCCACAGCAGTGCAGCATGCAGAAGATGCGTTGACTGCACGCAAGTAGTGGAACACTGCACTACCTTGTGGCTATAGTAGTACATAAGGCCTGTGCTGTCCAACACAAAGAACCTTCGCTTCCAGTCATGCCGTCCCTTGCCCTGACTCTTCTTGCTCAAGTAGCCCTGCTTGATGATTGTTACCTACAGCACGGAGTGATAACCTACTAAGCATGCTGTGATTCAATACTGCAAGAATCACATCTGTACTCAAGTAATGCTGTTCTTGCTCTTTGCAAAAAGCTGAGTATAGCATGCTGCAACCTTATCCAGGGACAGCAGAGCGATAAACCTTTTCCAAGGCTATGTGATGCCTGATGCCTGGAAGCTGTGCTACAAGACCAGCTGCTCCCAACCCATACCTGTGCCCCTCCACTGCTCTGTGTGTTACGTATCAGCCGCTCAATATCACCAACCATACTGGCTGCTGCAGCTGTCAACTGCACAGGGCCACCAGGTGCTGCTGATATCACTGCTGAGCCTGCAAACCCGCTCATGACGCCCCCAGACCCAGCAGGCGCAGCACCAGCAGTAGTACTGTACCCTGGCCCTGTACTCCCCAAGGCACCCTGTGCTAGAGGGGAGTGTGCCAGGACATTCGCAGAGTCAAGATACCCAGCTGCAAGTGGTAGGTGCCCCTCGGGGTCTGCTGTACCTGGAGGTGTGCTGCTTGTAGGAGCTGCAGGACTGTCGCTGTCACTGCCGGCTGCTATGCTGGCTGCGGCTGCTTCACGCAGGATGAGAGCTTCGCGAGCAGCTGTGGCATCGCGAGTGGACCGTATCATGTCTTCCAGAGACGCCTGCATGCATGGTGAAAAGTGGCACACATGCCTTGTTCTTCAACAATCCAAAACCTCTTGACATGCATGCCTTGCTGGGGCTGCCACATGGTGTTGGAAGGTATACAACAGAAAGCCAAGCAAGCAGCGATCACTGCAAGATCTGTGCACAGTTATACGTGAGCTTACCTCTTTCACCCTGCCCTCCTTGGACAAGTGCTCCACAATCGCCATTGCATCACTGTACGGACCCTCAATGCGGCTCAGCAGGTTGTTCCCCTGCTTGAAGAAGGCTAAGTGCTGGTACACAACACCAACTGTCATGGTCAGGAAAGCATGACGCTTCTGAACCTCCACCTGCAGCAGCCACACTACTTCTCAGGACTGTTTACCATCCAGACATTGTGCTGCAGTGCACGCCTCAGCATATCTGTGCATGTTGCCTGATGTTCAACGCAATAAAGAACAGGTGTGAGAGCGTACTGGTCACAGCAGTACGCTCCATGTCCATTCTGCTGGATTAAGTACACAACTGAAAGCACTCGACCAGCTTGTCCTCACTGTGTTGAGATGCCTTGCCAACTCATATCGTGACTCATCAGCTGCCTGTCGTGCCAGTGACAGCTCAGCAGTACTCTTGTCCAACACATCCCGCCTGGTGACCTTCTTCAGCGCTAGGTGCTTCAGCCTGGCAGACTCGTGATCACTACAGCGCCTGCAGCAGGGCAAGACAAGGAATTGCACAAGAATCACAAGCACTGTGCAGTGCTGGGTATCAGCAGCTCTCTGCTAGTAACAGGTGCATCCTGTGGAAGGAGGAATGGGCCATGGTGCATCTGCATCGCAGGTGCAGGTAGAGTATGCAAGGTGGTGCACTACTCACTTCTCATACTTCTTTATCTCCTCCCGCAGGTCTGATAGATGTCCCTCAAGCCATACATGCTGCAGTACCTCGATCATGTCCTTCTCAACCTGCGGCAAGCACAGCTTTGAGCTTCATGGAAATAATACTTGACAACCATGTCAGGCATCTGCCTGGGCTGTGCCAACCCTCTTACCACACATGCCCTGCTGCTGCAGAGACTGCACACGGCTTGCACTAACAGTGGGTAGCACTGGCGCTGATTCAGGCATAGGCTACACTGCTGTATTCATGCTGCTAAGTGCTGCTGTCAGATCAGCTGCTCCTGCACTCACACAATCCTGCAGGAAGCTGAAGGCGTGGCTCAACTCCTTGAAGGCCTTGACAAACTGTGACATGACTGCAGAGCCTGCAACGCAGAGGGACAAGAACAAACTCATTGTCAATAAGTGCTGGTTGCTGTCAATGATGCTGTCGGCTCGCAATATAGCTGCGATGTGCGACATTGGTATGCACAGTGGCATCACAGGCAAAGCTCCTACATCTGAAGATGCACGGCACAAACTCGTAAGGGTAAAAGCACTTTGCCAGAGGGCTCCGAGTGCCTAGGACATTCTGCTTGTGTTGTAACTCTGCTATGGCAAGCTCAACGTAGCCAGACACGGGTCGATATACCTAGAAGCAGGCTGTCTTCATCACTACCACAGCCAAAGTCCTGCAACACTCCTGCAAAGGTCTGCTGCGCCTCTGTCATTGCTGCTAGAGCGTCCCTGTACTTCTTTGCGCCGGACAATAGACCTGAATGCAATCCAAGAATGCAGAAGTTCTCTTCACTCTGCAAGCCAACCTATCCACTACTGCTGCTGTCAACCATCAGATCCTGTTCGCTGTGTACACGTCTGCTGTCCTCACATGCTGTGCTGTTGCAAACTTCAAGAAGGCCGCTGATGCTGCGAGTCAACAGTCCACCAACCTGCACATCTGTCCTTGAGCTTTTTGCCTGAAGCCTGCAGGTCATCCACCTGCAAAAGTGGCAAGGCATACATTGCTGCTGAGCTGCCTGGTATCTGTTGTTGTGTACTACTCAAACCAATCTGAGTGATACAGAACGGAATAACAGGCAGAGGTGGCCAAGTGGTGACAGTGCCGAGGGCGACATTCGTCGAATATTATTGCCTAGGAGAACTGCATGCAATTCTGGCATCAGCTGCTGATACTCCGGATACACGGGACAGCATGCAGCCAAGCATGGCCTAGTTTGGACTTGCACAAAACTCACTGTGCTTCTGAACATGGGCGTGTCCTGCAGGTCGACAAACACTGGCTCCGGCCCCATTGGTGTGGCAAACATGTTCACACTTGGTACAGCAGACTTTTGCGGGAGAAAAGCTAACCCATTGCGTATCTGTTTCAGAGGTGAAAGCGCCAACTCGGAAGAACTTTGGCAGAAGTACAGCGAGAGGATGATCCTCTGGCACTTGCCAGTACACTCGTGAGCACGGTCAGTACGCTTGGTTGTAAGGCCGTGGCAGCAACTTGCGCCTTGCGGCGCAGCAACAGCTTTACCCGTGAATCCGCAATTCGTGTGAGTGAACCAGTCTGAGACTGTCAGGCAACGGTCGTCGTTTGGGGGTAACACAAATGACCTGAGGAACGCCTGTCTCCTTGTCGACACAGGCAGATGCTGCAACGATGTCCGTTTGTTTGTTTTAAACACAGTGCTGTTTTGCAATAGCATTTTTGCTGTGCACACCCAACACGAAATGCAGTCGATGCTGGCTCCATCGGCCCAAAGGCCCATCTGTTTCAGATCAAACCGCCCTGCCCCCTGCATATGCAAACTCAAGACAAGAGCGGATGTATGCGAGCCAGATGTGAGGCATGCAAGAAGCAGTGAACATCGGGACATAAAGCAGCAGCTTGCTGTTGCAACAGCAAACATCCTGCTAACGGGCTCCCTGCTTCTGGGTTGTCCACAAAGCGCTATAGCAAATGAAGTGAAGCTGGATGCAAACCCAATATACGGTGAGGATGTGACTTGCTCACTTGTGCTGCACACGTGTACCGGAAACATCACGCCCTTAAAACATCTCAGATGGAGCGACTATCCTGAAGCCGGAGGTCAGGGACAGTCTGACATCATCATTGAAAAAATTAGACAGGTGATGCACGCTTTGTTTGACCATCTTCCGCAACTCGCGTGGGATGACTACCTCGATTAGGACAGGTAGCTGAAAGGCGCGCATTGCCAGTACTTGTTATCCCAGCTCAGATCTTGCAAGTCAGTACTATATTCTGATATGTGGCTTTATGCAGAGCCCGTTGCAGTTGGAGGCGCGAGGTTTGTCCGCAGCAGTGTTAACAGCAGAAGCTGGTGTCACTGTTGCTGGCACAGCCTTGTGGCCAGAGCTGTAGAAGACAGACATCAAACACTCTGCTGTTGTTGACGTCTGTGCAAGTCTTACAAATGTTGCTTGCATGCTGTGTGCTTCCCAGGCAAACTGGTTTCCATGTACGAGTCTTCACACAATATCAAATTGACCAGTCAGCAGACAAGCCCAATCCACGGCAGCTCTGGGGCAGTTTGGACAACAAAACAGTCGTAGTGTGGGTGAGCAAACCTTCCTATGCATCAGAGCAAGCGGAACTCAACCCATGCTTGCAGCACTGTGCTTGCGTTGCACCCTGTCTCTAGTGCTTATGTTCCTGCTTGTGTATGCTTGACAGCTGAGGAAACCAAGCGACAAGTGTGTTCATGGCACGCCTCTTGAATGCCATGAGCAAAGAACGTCGTCCGGTTTCATCTGTACACAGGCTGATCCAAGTTCACCCAACATCCTGAGTGTACCATTCGTTGGAGATGATGTCCTTGCCAAACTGAGACGGCCCTTCTGGACCGAAGTAGAGTCGCGCTTTGGCAACATGTTCTTTGTGCGGGAGCAGGTGAGTGTAGCATTAAATGAAACAGCTTGAACAACGCTCAATCGTGCAGCAAGCCGACAAGCAAGCAAGTAAGCTGGAGACAGCTGTTCGCAGAGGTAACAGCAGAGTTCATCCATTTGAGCACTGCAAAAGTAGGCACCAAGCAGACTCGCTTTGCACTTGTCTCACCTTTCTGTGACTCAAGTGTGTCACACACCTGCAGGGTGACTCTGTTGCACTGCAAAGTGCACTGTCAGCTGTCATCGAGTGTCTTGGTCGTGAGGAAGGCTGCAGAGTTGTGCCAGGACTGCCTCGAGAGCAGTACATTGCCACATTGGCATGCTCCATAGCAGGAGGGCTGGTGGCAGGGTTTGTCAGCAAGATAGAACCACAAGGTAGGAAACTCTTAGTCTACTGTGATGTGTACATATGTGCAAGTACTGTCAATAGTTTTATCGTTCTTGGTGTCCTGCATCCATCAGTAAGAGCTTCAATGTTCCAAATGAATAGCATACAAGTCGAAACCCATGCCGGCCACCTTAGATGAGCCCACACCATTCCATGCCCGGTAACACATCATCTGCGCTGACAGCATCATCCTGTTTCATTGCAGGTTTTGTACAGCGGCGCTGGGTGTGGCTGCTGTTGTTCTCTCCGCTCTGGGCCAGCTTATTCATCAACTTTGGTCTGGGTCCCGTGGTATCTCGTACGAGTGACCTGGCGCCAATAGCTGGCAATGTTGTAGGGTTCCTTGTAGCAGCAGTCACACCTGGGGTGTTGCAGCGGCTGTGGGACGGGGACTCAGGACAACAAGGGCCAGGATCAGTACGGGATACGAGAGACAGTCTGTAGTGATCAGTGAAGGTTTCAGAACCTCTACTCAGCCTGATCGGATTGTGTCAAATGGTGTTTGTTGCTGCCAGATGCCAGCGGGGTGTGATTGTCAAGCATCAGGCCCTGCTCTTCAACATCAGTAAAGGTTGCCGGTTGTGATTGCCAATGTCACACTTGGATCAGTGCTCGAGGCCTTATGATAGTATGTAAATACAAGCCGCAACTTGCTGGGTCACAGCCCGATGTAAGCATAGTCGTCTGCCACTGCACGGCTAGTATTTGCATACTATCATAACGTCCGGACAGTGTCCTCCAGTGGTAGATGTGGATCAGACTCCCGGTGTCAGTGGCTGATATCGAGCCAGCTTGCATTGGGTGTCCAGGTTCAAGTTCCTGGCACTACTGGAAATGTGCCAAGCACCAGGTTCGAGCTCTTGGCGAGGCTGTTGCAATGTAGTACAGCAGTAGCTGAGGCAGACTTTTGTATCATACGAATTCCGAATGATGTGTAGTCAGTACTCTCAGACAGTTGGATTTGCACATCGCGTCCCGGCCTGATTGATAGTAGATCACATCGCAGTCTAGCTTCCTACCATCGTCACGATGAGCTGCCGGTTAGCTGAGCAAGCTGTAATCAGCAGTAGGAATCCGACGAGTGGCCACTGAGCAGGGGGCGCATCTTCGTCGTCCG
>JARWLF010001236.1:0-13063 GCA_029853055.1 Scenedesmus sp. KT-U | reverse complement strand
AGCAGCAGCCATCATCACCCCTCCACTGCTGCCGACACCCTGAGCACTATTCCTGGTTGCTGACCGGACTTCCCTGATAGGCCTAGTCTGACCTTCAGCAACAGCAATGCTGCCATCAGATGGAGACTTCAGTGGAGACTCCAGAGTGCTGGCAGCTGACTCGAATGTGGCGTCAGGGTTCTGCAGTGATGCAGCAGCAGGGCCCTGGGGAGTGGTGCGACTCTGCAGTCAGTGAACAGCTGGAGTCTGTCAGATGTACTGCATTTGTGCTGGACAAGCAAGTGCCTCAGGCTTGCGGGGTATGGAAAAGGGTGTAGTGCAGATGCAGATCTTCAGTAACGTGTCTGATGCTGTGCATTGTCATCCTGGTAGCAGTACTCCATGCGAGCGCTGCTGGTGTTGAGCTGCTAGTTGCCCACCTGAGGGTTGCTTGCCAATACATCCGCTACTGTTGAGTCAAGCTCCACCTGGTCAACCAACTCTGGCTGCAACAGCTGCTGCTGCTGCTCAAATGCCTGCTGCTGATCTACTTGCTGAGCTGCCTGGTCGCCTGAGTGCTGCTGCTGCTGATCTGGTTGAGTTGGTTCTGACTCCGTGTCTATCAACTGGAATGCATCATCCACATGCTGTTCATCTGCTGCAACCATGTCTATGTTGCTGTCTTCTGGCTGTTGCTGTTGCTGCTCAATAGCCTCATAGACTGTAACAGGGTCTGCAGCAATGGTCTCAGGGTCCTCAGGTTGCTGCAGCTGCTCCAACTGCTGTAGTTCCTCTTCTGGTAGGTATGTGCCAATCTGCTGCTCTACTGCCTTCTGGTATTCCTCCCAAACATCGAGGTTGTCTGCACCAGCTGCTGGAAGATCTGCAAGCATACATGGAGACTTCACTTCGAGCATGAAAAGCTAGGAAGAGGAATTTTGCAACTGGTCACTGCTTACGCTCACATCTGTCTGACGGCTCTGCTGTGCTCTGATTGACATGTAGCACTCTGGCAGTCACGACATGTTGTCAGCTTCATGCAGTAAGTGTTGCCAGTTATCACCTGTTGCTAGTGGTGCTGCAGTTCCCTTGGTGCCGAGGACACCAGACACCCAGCCACTGGATTCACCTGTCAGGGACGCAGAGCAGCACATGCAGTTTACAGTAGATATGTCATCACTTGCTAGGGCTTTTGCAGCAGGTACAGGTCACATGTCTCAATATGATCATCAGCGCACACAGTGTGGGTGTGGGTCAACACAAACAGATTGTGTATGTGTATGCTGTCCAATCAGCTGCTGCGATACAGATTCTCTATTTGCACTTAGTGAATGTATGTTTCACTTACTGTTTGTAACAAGAGGGGGGGAGCTGACATCCACATCATCTGCCACGACCTTCAAGCTGCATGTGTTGTACGGCCACCTGCCAGCCCTGGTACATCTTCTCTCAGGGTTCAACCTAGCTGGGTGGTTTAGGGGGTTCATGTTGAAGATGTTCATGCCCCTGGCTAAGTTGAAATTGTGATCAGCTGCTACACAGTCATCCCCGCAGCCTTCGGGGTTGTTACAGTAGCTCCAAGCATTGCAGCCTTCTGTACTGCTGCACAGGGCGCAGCATTCTGACAGCGTCCATGTTGTCTTGATGCAGGTTGTGCCTCGTTGGAACCAGGCGTCGCGTACTAGCGTTTGGTCTACTTGTATCTGACCCTGAACGGCGTTGCAGTTCTCTGTTGCGCAGCCCGCGTCAGCTGGGCAAGAAATGCGGCTGCATCTGCTGTCACCGTCTGCTGGTGCTGGACAAAGGGGGTTCCGGAATCTAGGTGCTGGGGAGCATGCCCAAGTGGGGGCTTGAAAAGCATCTGCATGTAAAACCAATCAGGAATTCTGTGGCAAATGTGAGCAGGAATGGTTGCTACTACAAGCGGTGACACTGCCCGCCATGGTGCGCTTTCAATGCGCTCGTTGCAGCTGCTTAGTGTAGATCTAAGCATGTTTACATACATGACAGGTAACACTGTTTCTGAGTATGCAGGTACCGGTGGCAAATGGACAAGACTGTGATGATAGGGCTTGGCGGGGACTCGCTGGAAGCAAAGCAGCTCCTCGCATCACCTGCACTGATGCCCGCTGCTATGATTACTAGGGCTAATACTGCACTCGAAGTCATGTTTCTCTTGCTGAGTCCACACATATAGCACTACACTGCACTTGTACTGCAAGCACGGCCTGTGATTGATTGATAGCCGATGAGCCCTTCGGCAAACACGCAACGGTTTGGACTGAACATTACTCTTATGGACCAGACGCAAATCATCACATAAGCTGGGGTTTCTGGGGCTCGCGCCTGTTCACGTCTCGCCGCGGTACACAGCTGGTCCGTTTGATTGGTAGCTGCGTGTGTGTCGATCGTTCCGTGCACGCTGTTGGACATCTAAAAGCTAACGCAGATGAGGGTGCACGCTGACCCTACTTACGCATAGCATTTTACAAACAAGCCAAGGGTGTTGCTTTGCGGCATACGCACCTACCTACACGTCCAACTGGCACAGTTTCAGTTTGCGGCGAGCATTGGTGACGTTGGAAAAACCTATATATCCAGGAGCATTGTGCCGACTGCGTCTTGGAGGGTTGTACACAATGGCATGTGCAAATCACATATCTACATCTTTCTGCCAATTGCATATCACATGATGAAAGTTCACAGTCCTATTCCTTCCTTGGTACTTAGCACGCCTTCCTTGGTACTTAGCAGGAGTGGTGAACCTTTTCGGACACTACTTAACTTACAACCATTAGTTGTACACAGCACGACTTTGTGCTAGCGTCACATTCATTCCATTATACCAGATATTGGTGTCAGTGCCAGTCACGGTGAGAGCAACATAAACATCTGTACAAACATGTACCCACTTTTTCGCCATGGTAAAGAGGTGGCCACCTCTCCCTGTCCTGGCACCTACCCCTGTCGTACCAACAAACCTGGAATGCTACTTTTCAGTAGCATACAGTAGCATACAACATGATGAAATTCAAGTACAATACATCAAGCAAACAGATCATGCTGCTTTGCAAGGACAACTTGAAAGGAGATAATCGCCATATTTCTACTTCTCATGACAGCAAGAGGGGCAGATGGTTGCGGACACTCACAATCTGAACCACTGCCATACAGCTACCTATCTGCAGAGTTGCACACCGATTTGCGACGCTGATACACTGGCAACACAACCAGCGCTTTACAACCTATGAACATGACTATATATACTGCCTTCATGCCACACAGTGTACACAATGAGAGCTATCATGCAATGAAGATACTCTGACTATCATCCTCCTCTTCGGGCTGTGGCTGCTGCTGCTTCTTGGGCACTGTGATGGTGAGCACCCCCTCACTGACCTTGGCACTGATACCCTCGCTATCAGCATCAGCAGGCAGCTCCCAGGAGGCAGCAAAAGAACCAAACACACGCTGCTGCTGAACAACCTGCTCACTGTCAACATCCTTGTCCGTATCATTCTCCTGCTTCTGCCAGGGTGTGGTGCGCTGGCCTGAGACCTTCAACAGCCTGGGCTCCTTGTTTGGGCCGGTGAGTTTGATAGACAAGTCAGACTTGGCGAGACCAGGCACGTCAGCATACAGCAGGTAGAAGTCATCGGTAGACACGACGTCAAGAGGCAGACTGGGTCTGTCAGTACTGCTGCTGCTGGTGATGGTGTCCTTGGAGGTCTGGTTGGGCTGGCAGGGCGTCCAACGACCACCCTTGAAGGTGTAGCCACCTCCTGGCCAGTAGATGCCACCACTGACGTTGCCTTGCTGTGACTTCCACTGCTTGTACATTTCCGAGAACATGTCCTGCAATACATAACAGTGTGGTTACCACACCTGAGTAAACATGCAGCCATACATCCAGGCCACGCACGAACATACGTATCTACTGCTGCAGTAGTGCTTATGCATCAGTAGCCTGACACTGAAATGCAGGCGGGTCAAGTCCAAGACACGCGGGTCAATTCCAAGACGAACACACAACGCAATAAAAAACTGCGGATACACAGCACCATCAAACTATGGTACATGTGTGTTACATAAGACATCCGTGCATGCGTCGAGAATGTTCTACAGCTTCAGAATGGCTCAAGAAAGACAGCAGCAGGCACCGCAACACGCATACGACCGCATCTTGTGCATGCATACTAACTCACCCGCATGGCATCAGCAGACGCCTCATCCCATCCTTGATAGCGGTTGAAAGCGGCTGGACGGACAAAGACAGGTCTAGCAAACCGAACAAAGCTGGCGGGCCCGCACGGGCGGGCTTGGACTTGTGCACGTCTTGTCGCACGGAAACTGCCGGTGCATGGATTACAAGATGCCACTACAGAGGCCATAGATATCAATATGTTGCACAGGGGCACGACAAGCAGAACTGCTCGCTCGATACAGACAAGAAGAGTAAGCTTAGTGGGCGAACCACAATCGGCTGCTGAGTCGGGAGTACAAATGGGCCTATATATACTACATGTGAACACTGTTCTGTGGTCGGGAGCGCTGCAGGCACCCATGGTCCCTAAAATAACGTTGCAAGGGTTTCGAACCGGCAAAGTATCGTGCGTATCTGATAATTCATCCAGGTTTACGCGCCATGCGGCAACATGTAGAGTGTGCAGTGGCTTGGTGCTTTGGTTGTGGTGCTACAGAGCTAGGTGCAATCCCGTAGAACAATCCCGTACGTGAGTGGACGATCGTCGTTTGTGATATCTCCTACCCACACTTACGGCCAGTAGGTCCAATCATTGTACAGCTTTGATGAGTGAATGCACCGGAAGCTGGAGTCCTGATGCCGACTGCGACCAGGGCTATGCAGAGGCGAGATGCCGACAGCAAGGTGCTGGTCTAACTGTGTCATCATCGTAGTGGTTGAGTCATAGAGAGTCTCTGAAGTGCGTAGGACACCGCAACAGAGGCGGCAGCTGCATTCTTGCCCGCAGCAGCTTTGCAGCCCTGGGTGTCGCAACAGCTATGTCGCGTGTGCTGCCTCGTGGACGTCAAGACACTTACTGATCCCGTCTTCTGGTTCTCTTGTGTTGCAGGTGGATGCAGTCTTGCCCATCTTGTTGCAGCATCCATGTGTCAGCCAGGATCAGCAGCTTGTTTGCAAGTTGTTGTCCATCAACAAGATCGTCAGAAGCAGAGTATGCCATCTGCTGCATGGGAAGTTGGTCTTGAGAGTTGCAAGCAGTCAAGCAGCTGCCTGTACGGAGTGGCTAGCGAAGCACCTGCATCTAGCAAAGGCGCTGCACTTGGACCTCCCAGTGGTTCACCCTTACAGCATAGAGCAAGAGATGGATATAGACAGCGACAGCAGCACAGATGGTGAAAGTGAAGTTGGTGATGCAGATGTTTGCTGGCTATGTCCGGCAACTGAGAGTCAGGTAGCAGCTGCCATGCACAGAGCTACAACAGCAGCGCCACATGCAGCACTCTCCTCGGTCTTCCAGCGAACAGCAGTCCCCATCTGGAATCAACACATGCACTCCGTCTGGTCTGCAGCCAAAACCAGCAGATCCACACCAGCAGCAGGAGGTATAAACTGCAGCACTGTTTCAAGCCCTACGAATGCAAGATCACGATCAGCGACTCCAGAGCCTCTTTTGTACAATAGCAATCATTACTTCCCAGAACTGCAGTCCTTCAGCACAGATACATGCAGCATCCTCGTCCTAGAGCAGCTCCCTTGCAGCCGCCTGACACAGATGCATCTTCAGTTTGCAGCAGATCACCCACCATTCCTGGTGCGTGCAGCTGCTGCTGTCGCTTGCTTCACTGCCCTTCAGCAGTTGTATATATCCCCCAGTGACTCAGCAGCAGTAACACTGCAGGAGAACTTCAAGCTTGACTGCTTGATGCCCAGCTTAGCAGGATTGTCTGATCTAAGGTCACTAGTATTTGAGCAGCTGAGCAGCCCTAGTTGCTTGCGGTTTCTGCCGCCACAGCTGCAGGAGTTGAGTGTAGGACTGCAGATGCCACCTGCCCCAGGGCTGATCCAGCTTGGCCACGTGACAGCACTCACTCGCCTGAGCCTCTCTAGCTCTCCTTACAACTACTGGTGGGACAGAAAGTGTGTCATTGATGTAGGGGATGTGCTCCCCAGCAATTTGCAAGTCCTCCGGTTGAAGGACTGCGGTGGTGTCCAGCCCCTCCTGCACTTGCAGCAGCTCGCGTCCCTGGAGATTAGCAACTGCACAACAGCAGCAGCGCAGCTAGAACAAGTGAGTAGCCTCAGCAGCTTGCAGCAGTTGTCTCTGACCTGCTTTGGTGACACAGGCGTGCAAAACTGTGCAGCAGCATGGAGTGCGCTGCGCAATTTGTCGCTGTATCTGTACATGGGCGGCAAAGAGATTCAGCACCATGTGATGCAGCAGCTCAGCATGGCACATGGACTCATAAGTCTTAGCCTGGCAAACTTCCTGGTTGCTGCCAGAGACTTTGCCGCTGTATTACTTGATTTGACCAGTTTGACGACGTTGTCGCTGGAGCATGGTTGCTGGTTGATGGGTGCTACTGTAGGAAATCCAAACGCTGGCAGTACAGCAGGTGCTGTAGCAATGCATTGTGGCTGTGGTGACGTTGAGAAAGGTTGTGAGGCTGGTCCAGTTGTTTGTGCCATATGCACTTTGCCCAAGTTGCAGAGTCTGAGGTGTGTTTGGGTGCCCTTTGGTACTGCAGCAGTACAGCAGCTGCAGCAGGCCGCTCATCATCTTGTGGGCGGTTGCATCCTTGACTACTGCGGTTGAAGTTTTCAGTGGTGACATGACTCAAATTGCATCCGAGAGTCTCAGTCCATAGGATGATCACATTGGAGTCATGAACAGTCAGTCTGAGTGACAATGTATGCCGTACGATGTGGCACAATTGTCACGATGTCCTTTGACCTTGTTTGAGTCTGAAATCGAGGCAGAAGCGTCATAGACAGCCGCTGTCGTTTCAGAACGCATGCCCTGCAACCGGATCGTCAGCCTCAGATATATAGGGTCAACTGCTGCTGCACTGTCAGCCACAGGCCCCAAACGAGTACCTGCACAGGTTGCCACTGAAACACATTGCAGGGTGCACAGAAAGGCACCTCTGCACGACTTGATCGTTTGGACAGCTGTACTGTCCAGCAATCATTGCCACCTCTGCACGACTTGATCGTTTGGACAGCTGTACTGTCCAGCGATCATTGCCACGGTGGCACACGCATGAGCCTCATGTATTACTACGGGTTGAGAGCATCTAACATGTCTCAGGGCCTGCATGTCTCTGGTTAGCACACCCCAGTACAAGACAAACTGGGCACTGCACTATGGCATACTCTGGACTACATGTCCACGCTCTGTGTTTACCAAGCTATCCCAAACAATGTCTAGAATACCTAAGGCCTAATTATCCATTATCTGTAAGTTGCTGGGCATACCATACTTGGAAGCAAGAGGAAACTTCAAGGATTGAAAGTGTTACGACTGCACAGAGTCATGATCAAACTCACACTTGGTTTGAAGCTGCATACTGATGCAGCACAGGTATAAGACAGTGTCAAAGTCACATATGCAATGATCACGAGACTGTTGTCGCCACATGTGTATCTGTTGCACGAGTAATCTTGAACACAAGTGACACACAGTACACCTTGTGGCCACATTTGCACACAAGCTTAATCCCAATAACACCAGAGGACAGCAACATCCAGCAGCTGAAATATGTCGTTCTGTGTCACGGCCTGCTCATGAGCAGAAGTTTGCATCCACCCTAGGCTGAATATTACGCTGCTAAGGTGGTCACAGGTTTGGTAGGTGAACTGGGGCTGTGCTGTAGCTGAGTGCTGTGAAGTCTGGGAAACATGAACCGCAGGGATTGCAGGTCTGACCAAGCTGCTTGATTACCCCCTCATTCAACTGTGTCCAGGCGTTCCTTGCTGCTAGATGATGGCTAATTTCATGCGTACTGGCCTTGGTAGTCATAATACTGGTCATCATGTGTAACTACGACCTGCTGCAGTTCAGATTGAGACACAGCAGCATGAGCCAGTGACAAAAGCAGCATCACCTCAATGTTGCTTTCCCTATGATCTCCACAACATGAACATCAAATGCACAATGTTGCTTCACTGTCTTCAAACGCTGAGCTGGTGATCAGCACATGATGCTGCAGTATGCATAGGGCAGCTGGTGCAGAGGTTAGCACACACCCTGCGATGTCAAACACATGTAGGACAGCTAGTCAGCATTCCAGCATGTATGGTAAGCACATACCTTTGCTGGTGATGTCTCTACTGTATACTTGGGGTCATACTTGTTCATTTCAGGGTATGAACCACCTGCTGTAGCTACATACTGCACCTGCTCCATGTTGAATGATGAGTATGCGGTTGCAAAGCACTCCTGCAGAGCAGAAAGGAAAGCAGCAACAAATGGGATTCACTGGTGCTGACTTTGCTTTGTGTGACAGCCAGGCATGGTGCTGCCAATGCTCAGATCGCCCCGATTCTCACAGCAGAAGTGAGCAAAATCAACAAGGGCACATGCAGTTCACGCAAATCTGGACAGGGTGACGCAATGCACTGCATGCCCCCACATCATACAGACTGTATTACGCTACATGTCAATGATGCTGATGGATGGCAACACGTACAGCCATGCAACACCTTACCACCAATATGATTGCCAACGGGGTGTGCTCAGAGCTGGGAGAGTGATACTTACGTTGACTATGAGTAGTGCTGCTGCCGCATAGTCACGTAGTACACATGTGTCCTTTATAAGTGTGAACAGAGAGTTGTAGACTGTAAGTTCCATCTCCTGAAACTGTGAGGCAGTGCCTGCACGAATCAACAACAGGACATGATACATGTCAAACATTGCCACTAAACGTTGATGAAACCAAGCAGAAGCATGCCTGCTGTGTCCTTTTGACCCACACAAGATACAACAGGCAAAGTCTCAACAGCATGTAGGACACTGCTACTTACGCTGCATCTTGTCCTCCTTGTGCTGCATCTTGCGTAATGTGAGCTCCATGTCTACCTCGCCTCTTGCTCTTGTGGTCCCAAGATTTGCACGAACCCGCTCACATCTGCCCTGAAGATCTGCTACTGTCCTGCGCCTGGAGTCCAGCTCCAAGCGCAACGCTTCAAGACGCCTCATGCGCTCCTGTATGTCAAGAACAGTGGACAGCGAACAGCATTGCAGCATCAGCACTTGCATGCAGTGCATTATCAGCTGCTGTACATGATTATCTGCCACTTATCACATATTCACTGTGCTGTTTCTGCACTGCTCTGCTGTTCGCCTGAACAGTGCAGCACCCTGATGTGCACTTGGACATGCAATGTGGTGGATTTAGCAGCTGTCCCAATTAGCATGGCCACTCACTGCTATTGTCCTGTACGCAACCATCCACTGCTTGATGGGCTGTATGACCTCCATGTCAAGCCGTTTCTTTGTTTCCTGCGCTGATGTCGTCAGCCTCTCTACTTGTACATCTCCTCCAACCATTGTTGGCTCTGGTTCACTGGGCACAGCCTGTCCATTATGTCCTTCTTCATAGACTCGTGGCAAGGGTGACAACATGATGTTGCGTATGTTGTTGAAGCTTGCTGCAAGCAGTACAGTCCGCACTCAGTGAACTCAGGAGTGTCCGGATGCTCTGCCAGCTGGGCTTCCATGTTGCGGCAGAAAGAGATTTCAACAATTAGGCAAGTCACGACCTTGCTACACTTGCCACTTACATTCTATGTCTCGTTGCCATTGCACCAGCTCCTTCTCAACTGCAACAAACACACAGACAGCAAGAGTCAGTCCCAGTGAGAAGTCAGATGCAGGCCCACTGGGCCAGGTGTGTGGCAGTGTCTGTTACTCACCTGTGCGAAGATGGGCGGCAAACTTCGTAGCTTCCTGCAGAACATGAACTTTACTTGTAAGGCACGATCGATCCACTGACTGTTGGAAGTCTACAGATGCACTACGAGCCCCAACAGATGTTATGCACTGAAGGTGCTTGCCAACCTGGAACATGGCTTCGTTTCTGGCGTTTGAAGTAGCTCTGAAATTCTTCTCCATACTCATTCCCCATTTTTGCTTTGCCTACGTTCGCATCAGCGTGAAAGCATCGCTGTTCAGACCAATTTCACCCTTCATCGTACTGACCGTTGTGACCAGAGCATTTTGTGAACTCACTGTTTCGCTAATCAGTCTCCAAGAAGCCATGCTGGCTTGTTAAGTTTACTCTACACACTCTGCAAAGACGGCACAAGTCAACCTTGTACTCGAAGTAGAGGGAACTCGCCGCAGGCTTGCGATGTGAAGGACTGGGTACTGATGTCCAGTAACCAAACCCGCAAGAGTACTCTGCGTTTATCAGTGCAGTGGCTCGAGTTCTGTCACCTTGTTACCCGTATCTGTACCGGACAGTTGAAACGTCCCGCACCTTGCACGCCCTGCACACAGTGAGTGTTTCTGTCATCGACGGAGTTCAAACTACCGCACATTAAGCATAAGTTTTAATCCGGCGGTGCTGGCTACATGGCCTCCAGTCAGCCAGACGGTCTGGCCCATATGACCATCACAGACGGAACTTGCATGGTCAAGCGCACCTGTAACATTCACTTGGCGGTTGGACACACATCACCAGCAGCATGATGTAGGGTCCTACAACTGCGGCTGCCACTTCATGCGACAAGAGTGGCATTGATTGATTCAGAAAGCGATACACTGCATTCCCTTTGTTTCACTGCACTGCACATCCCCAGGGCATTGACACTGGTGGTGGCGGCCCCTTACAAGCAGCCAATGTCTGTATGTATGTTTGTGTCATCCATATCTGCATCATGCAATGCATGATGCAGGATTGACATTGTTGCACGCGCCAAACTTTCTGATACTCATACACTGCACTGCCGACTGTGTGGCATCTTGCTCAAGTAATGAGATCTAGTTGCCCTGCCATCTTCGCCTATTCCGTGGTCTCAGTCAATAGCTCATCGGCAGCTTCTTCAATGAAGCTCTTCAGGGCGTCAAGGTCACGTGCACCTGCAAGAATACCACCAAAGCAGATTGCACAGGTTGGAAAGAACCTTGCCTCAAATGCATAACAGGCCCTTCTGCTGGCCAGCAACGGCTTCAAAGGTGCAGGATCGCGCTTGATAATCTGGGTATATCATCCACTATCAATGTGTACTGCTGCATGCAGCGTATAAATGCATCAGGTCAGTGACCAAAAGACTTGCAGACGTGTGAGGTACCCCTCTACACGCATGGTGCTGTCCTTGAACAGCAGTCACTGCTGCTGGACATATACAATAGTACCGACATCAAGCACATGTTGCAGACGGCAGACATATCAATCATTCATAACATGAGCCGTACCCATGCAGGTTGCTACTTACCCCTGTAGGCCTTGACCTCCTCGCCCTTGTGATACACCTTGAGAGTGGGGTAGCCCTTGATCTGCAGGCAGTAGCGTACGCAGGTGCAAGTGAGCAAGCTAAGCAGTGGTGATGCTACCCAGCATCTGACAGAAGACTGCTTGAACGCCACGGGACTTCTGCCATAATGACCTTGTTCAGCTTGAGCCCCCAGGAAGAGAGGCATATGCAGCAGACCGCCTACTATCAAGTGTCATCTGTCAGCCTGTGGGCATACAAGATGGCCTTTGAATGCAGCAGCATGGATGCCTGGTGCATGCAATAGCTGGCTGGTGCATGCAATAGCTTTTCACTCACATCAGCTGTAGTGCACACATCCCTGTCCTCTGTGCAGTCCACGTGGGCAATCTTGACAGACTCGTGATCCTTGAACTGATCAGCAAGGTCCTTCCAGGTGGGGGCTAGGCGCTTGCAGTGTCCTGCAAGACAGATCAGGAACATAACCAGTCAGGAATACGATGCAAAGCCTGTGGCATAGGAGCTGTTCAGTGTCAGGACCCTTCAGAGGAGCCCATCTTGCAGCAGCATTGCAAACCAACAAAAGAACAACTCTCAACGATACTCACCACACCATGGGGCGAAGAACTTGATGAAATAAACTGAACCATCATTCACCTACAGCACAGGACAGCAGCTATGGGGTCAAGTGCCAGCAGTAAACCTTATACCGCCTGCTACTGAACAGCAGAGCTTGCTGATCTGAATCAGGTACTTCAAGTTCATTTACAAGTCTTGCCACTGCTGCAAAGCATGTTGCCAAGTGAGCTACAGCGACAAAGCATTGCTCAAACTGCGAAGCACGCTGCTGTCACAGCAAGCTGGCGTTCTTGATCGTTGCCGCTCTATTTCAAAAGGGGTAACATACAATGGATCGTCGGCCTGCACCTGTTGAGATCGTTGAGCAGTATGGCGAAGCCTCACCTTCTCATCAAAGTCGGAGCCCAGCTTATGCACACTGCTGTCCTCAGAGGCAGACACGGCCAATACAAAAACGGCCGCAAAGATAACCGTAGATACCAAATGCTTTGGGGCCATGATGGCTTGACCAAAAGTACGGACCTGAGACAAGCTGTGATGCTTGACAAGCTTCACGGTGTAGCAAGCACACGAAGCCCAACGCTGAAGCAGAGATGCACTAGTGAGCACTCGAGTATGCTTTGGTTGCTGCTGCTGATCATACAGTGGACGGGACTACGACCGACTGTTAACAGCCGGTGCCAGAACCCCTGAGTCGTTGAATATGCAGCCTGCTGGGCAAAGAATGGTACGCAGGACCGAAACCAGAGCATTTCTGGTTACTTCAGCCACTGCGCCCTTGTTGGTGCCGACCTGCTCTACTGGCAGTGAGACCATGGTGACACCGTACTTTTGGCGCCAAGCGCGCTGTCGTGATAGGCAGGTTTGCGCCTATGGAGTGATGGGAAGGAGCGACCAGCATGTAACCTGATATTATTTTAGGTATTTGCTGCTGCAAGGAGAAGTTTCACGTAAAGACGCCAACACAAGGGCTAACCAGTGCTTCAAAACAACCCTCATATCATCTTACATATCAAGTACCATTGCACATCTACCCGAACCAAAACCCCTTGCCTTCTGCATCTACAACAATGCAACCACAAG
>JARWLF010001235.1:0-18126 GCA_029853055.1 Scenedesmus sp. KT-U | reverse complement strand
TCCCCACTGTCCACACCAAGGCTGCTGAATGCTTTGCCCACTAACTCATCTGGCTCCCAACCCGCATAGTCCAGGAATGACTGATCAGCACACAGCATTGTGCCGCTTGTCAGCAGCCATGCCCGAATGGTGTTGGGATCAACTTCCATTGGCTGCAGAGCACAGGCAACAGTGTCATCAATGATGTTTCTATCAGAAAAGATTGCACGATCGAGCCGCACCAATCTCATGAGAACTACTGCAGAGCAGGGATAGGCTTTTGCTACAGCAGGGTGAGATCACAAGACTTGGTTGATTACTACACAGCACAGATGAGGCTATGATTGCAATGACCGCAAGTACTCATCTTGCATATGCTGCTGAATGTATTCTGCCAGCTTATCTGTCAACATGTGTCACAGCTGAAGAGTGCACCTTGATGACTCCCATAAAGATAGAATCAGCACCACTGCCATTCAGCTTGGTCACAAATGTGGATACTGGGAACACATGACGGTCCTTGTGCAGGGCAACAACCTGCAACACATTGCTCACAAGGAATATTAGTGCCTTATCAGGTCGGATATTAAAATGAAACCTGCTGATGACTAGATCAGGGGAGGGAGAATAACATCACAAGGGTACAAGTTCTTGACCACAAAGCTGCCATTTGGACTCACCTCGAGCATGGAGTTCAGGATCTTCTCCTTGCCCGTATTCACATAATTGCGAATGTAAGTGTTGTGACGTAAACTGAATGGAGCAGGCATGATACAGCTTACATTCTTCCCCTCGAGCTCGCCTTTCTTGTACCTGCAGCCACCGGTGGTATACCATCGTAAGTGCTGCACATTTGTGAAGGAAGTGTTGCACACAACAGTTAAGAGCACGTGCTAGAGCCCAATGCCAAGCATTGGTGTGACACAACATTGAGAAGGCAACAGCGGATGCAGAGGTGTACATTGACACAGATCACCCACCCCAGCATCTGTATGCAAGCTCTGTTGACGGTCTGTATGGTGCCAGTAGCGTCAATGGTGATCAGTGCACTCTGATCATCCAGCATGCCGGCCAAACCTTCTGCATCTGCGATCTGCAAAAGCAGCAGGAGTTGTGGCAGTTTTGGTCTTGTGACAGTGAGAGATGTACAGTCCTGTGCTGTTGTGTGGAGACTGCAGCATGGAGCAGATATTTCAGCGTCTTGATTGGGGCTTCCAGGAGAACATGCACACCATTTGTGCATCTGTCCAATGTGAGATACTAACCCTGACGTCAGCGGCTGCATTCTCTGCCAGCTCCTCCTGCTTCTCTGCCTCAGCATAGTAACGGGCTGCACCCCATGGGTCATTCTACAGAGCATCAAACACATTGACTGACACAAATGCAAGGCATGCAAACCGGTGAGTTACTGATACTGCTCACTATCATCTGGAGATGAAGGCACTGCCATTGCTGTGTGGTGAGGGCTCAGTGCTGTCTTACACGTGACAGCTCAGGCAGTCTACTCACCTTGACATTCTCCAGGAACTTGCCATAACTTTTTAGCAACTTGGCATTTGTTGGATACCTGTCCAGCACCAACTTGTACGTTTTCTCTGCCATGAACTCCATCTCATCAATCCTCTTGAAGCTGTGTCCCAAGCGCTCAAGAGGTATGGTATCACGGGTGAGCAGCCGCCAGAACTCACGGTTTGCCACCAGAGATGCTTTGTGGTACACCAGCAGAGACCTGCAGGCATACACAAGCACCTCAGACATTCTGTCATAATATGCTGCTTCTTTGCACGGACATACTATATCCAAGCCTGACCATTGCTCCTTGCTGCCATGAGCTGCCGGCGACATCTCGACCTCTGCAGCTGCCAGTGTCTGCAAACAGCGCAGACTTGGCATAATGCCAAGTACAAACCTGTAGTTCTTCTGGAACTCCACGTACGACACTAGATCAGTGCTGCCTTCAGTGCCACCACCCCCTGCTTTCTGTTTGTGTTCTTGAATACGGGTGAAGATGCTGAATTGATAGGACAGGTTTGGCTCCAGCTTCTTTGAATGCTCAAGGTGGTTCCACCCAGACTGCATGTTGTGCCGTACATCAATCAGGAAATTGGAATACGCAATGTGCATGAAGACACTGTTAGGCTTCATTGCTACACCAGCCTGCAGACATACAGCAACACAAGTGAGACTCTTCCAGAAAACATTAACCAAATGACCTTGCGGGATAGTGAAGCACAATGATCTTGGGCAGTGCAAACATGCCATGTCTACTGGTGGTGGTCAATGAATGTTCAATCTATAATCATCATGTGCCTGCAACAACAGACCCCTGTCTGCCACACCTTAAGCACATTCTCAGCCAGGTCTAGGGCTGTTGGATCAAAGACACCCTCCTCATCCCAAACACGTCCAATCCTGCTAGCAATCTCCACATCAAACTCTGTTGTAAATCTGTGGATGGTGCGTGGCTTGACACCAGGTGGGAGGTTCTTGAACTTCAAAGCACTTTTCCATGCATACACCAAATGGCCCCAGCAGATGCCGCCACCAAGGAAGAAGCACACAGGCACACCAACTGCCATCACCTGCATTGTGAACAGAATGAATCAGCATACGGATTCAAAACCGTTATAGCACAATGAGTGTGCAGAGCACGACGATGTGGACGCAGATACGTCAGTGTTTGGTTGTTTACATCTGGAAGACCTACTGTTGTCATGGCAGCTCTGTATTCTGGACGGTCCCAGGTTGGGTGTCCGTGATCAATCTCCCAGTGTACTGTGTACGTGAGAATACATGCCATGAGAGCCACCCATGCCAGTACCATGTTGAGGCCTCCTCGAAGCACATTGATCCATGGGACGTAGTGTGGCACCTGCAGATCAAACGATCATGGTAGAGTTAAGTGGGGATGGGTGGTGCAAACTGTGTGGGGTGGCTTTGCGGTGGCTTCTGGGTGCATTGGAGATGATGCAGCTATGCAGATGCCTGACAGAGTATGCAAGGGTACCACAATTTGATGGACACACTCTGCGCCACATCATGCTACGCTCCTTACCATTCTGGCGTGATAGTAGAAGATCAATCCACATGCCAGGGTGTACAGTATCACTTGCACATGGGGCAATGGCTTGAATAAAATGTCAGCTATGGTGATGACTGTCTTGCACAGCAGTGCACGCAGCTCACACATACTGTGTGGGGCTGCCAGTAGACTCTTGCTCATTGGCTCCAACTCATGGTCCCCTAGCACCTGCAGTGTATGCAACAGGCATGATGCACATCTGGCAGAACTCTGCATGCAGCTCGAGGGCTGTCAACAATTTGCTGCTTGGCCCGGGCACATGGTGTAATAGACTCAGGATGATGATAATGATGATGATGATGATGATGATGATGATGATGATGATGATGAATATTTGTTGATGATCACAGCATCCTGTCTGGAGCATGCCAACAACAGCAGCACAACTGCTTGTACTTTGGAACCACAGGAACGTCATATATGATCCTGGCACAGACCAGGGGCTGAACCCAAACATTACTTAAGACTCACAAGCAGGAACGCCACTAGGAAGAACACCACGCCGCTGGCAATGCTGAAAGAAGCATGGATGATGTGAGGAAATCCCAAGCAGTCTGCAAGAACAAAGGACAGCAGGTTTGTTTGTTGGTATACATAGGACAGCAGCCTGGTGGGTTGCTTCCCTGTTTTGTTTGCTGCTGCTCACATGTCTTCCCTCATCAGGCAGAGCTGTGCACAGCTGTATATCACTCTTGCTGCAATTGCAACCACTCATGGACTCTCTGTATATGACTAGCAAGTACACCATCAGCTGCCATACTCACCCACGTGGAAGACCAGATGCTCCCATCCACTGTCAACCTTTTTGCAGGCGCATGCCATCAGGAATATGTTCAGCGCTGCAATGTAGAACATGCTGACAAACAAGCTGACCACAACTCGAGCGACCTTGATGGGCCACAGGAACGGGAAATTGTCATTCATGAAGCACCATCCTACCCATATGCATATGACGACAGATGCATAAAGCACTGCCACCAGCATGTAGAAAATAATCAGGTAGAAGGTGTAGCCCTGCAAAGCACGAGTTGGGAGGGATGCGTCTGTCAGCTTGTACCATGCTTTGCTGTTTGAGCTGCATGCATGCAACAGCCCTAGCTCTGAGTATGCTTCCGTAAAGTCACGCACAGTTGCGACAACTCGACAGAAGGTCTTACCGTGTCTACCAAGGGCAAGTGAATCTGGATGTAGTAGAATATCTTATATATCCTGGGGACAAGCACAGTGCAGCAGAAGGGTAGATCAAGCGCTGGCAACTGATGAAAACTCATCCAGCAGCCTCATGATGGTGCCCTGCAAGACTTGTGCATGGCAGGCTTGGTGATAACACAAACTGTAGATAGTCTTGCAGCCACATATTCATGCTGTGTGCTGTGGCATGCACAACATGCAATGTTCCAGGCAAGGAGACTCAAGACAGCCATTCTGCTGTGCTGTTGCTTACCAGAGATACTTATCAACTTTCCAAGGATACTCTGGCATGAGTATCAGAGTGAAAATGAGCAGAAAGTCCACCCAGATTGCCAGCATAGCAATGCTAGCTGTATCATTAATCTTCTCCTTCGCAAGTGTATAAAGAGCCCCAAACAAGGCTGTGAGAAGGTTTTGGCCCTGATTGTCCAGCCCCTGATCCTTCTCAGCATCTTTCACAATCCTGCCAACACCACATGGCAAATGGTGATGATGCTCACATGATCAGGCTCGTACATGACGTGCAAAGGCAATTTGTGGCGCTATGCTGGCGTGGGGAACATTGCCATGCAACCTGCTCTGCTGGCAGGGAAAAGCAAGCTTACAGACAACAAGCAGACAAGCAAGCAACGCCGCAGCTTGCACATAGCTTACTTGGCTGTAGCTGACCGGCTGGTCAAAGCAGATCCTGCGCTAGACTGAGAGCCAAAGCTGGATTGCCGCTCCATGATCGGATTCACCACTCTGCTCAGGAGTTATGATGCAAGGCACTGGCACAGCAAGTTCATCTGGCTGCAACCGTCAATAGAGAGCGGATTCACGCGTATAGTACTGAGATTATGTACAAAGGAAAGCCGTACGGGGGTACGCTGTAAGCGTGTCGTTGGGTGGTTGCTTCTACATCTGAAACACAGTAGCACAGCGGCTTGATAACGTATCAATCATGCAGCTACACCTTGATAAGCACTTGTGCATTCCAGGCATCTGTCGGCTGCAATCAACAGCAAGGGTACCGTATGGGCCTTTGTCACCCTGCCGCGCTTTTGTCCCTTTTGTGGCATGATCACAACGGCGGGAGTATGCACTTTCATCATCGAAAACAGCGGAGCTTTCGACATTTGACATGGGCTTGAGAGGCTTTGTGATGTTCCGGCAACAAGTTGACTTTGCCCGCGCTGACTCTAGGGAGAGTTCCCAGCCTCCATCGAGTGATCTGTACGCAATTGAAACATTGTCTAATGGCTATACAACTTGTTAACACCTTTCAGATGTACCAGTTTATGCTTGAGATGCACCACGTGCATCGACCAGTTGCTCTCATCCATGGTGCCCATTGGGACCGATAGGATGAGAGCAATGGGTGCTGTAACACGGACACCACTGTATGCAATGATCCAGCCAATAGCTATGCCATAGTGCAGCTGCCTGCTACAAACACGACTTGGACCTGTACAGCACCCCTCAACACTCTCCTGTCTTTTTCACTCCCGATCATTTGCCTGTTGGCAACAGCAGTGCGTGACAAATGACGTGGTACAGCCTCCAAAATATGCAAGATAGGCATGGCACCTGCTGCAACTCCCATCCCAAGCACCTGTCACCTAGGGAAATCCCTGCAGCAAACGGTCAACAGCTGCGTTGACATTGCCTCCAGTTGCTTGTAGAGCCCGTATGTTGGCTTCCTGATCAAAGAAGCCCATGTCCTGCAGCAGCACCAAAACAGCAACTTTGCTGATGATGTCAGACTGCCCGGCTGCATTCTGCACCACTAAGAACTGATACACTGTACAATGTACAGCACCTAGCTACAATAGCTATGCCACTCACAAGCTGGCACTTTGGCAGGTTTCACCACCACTAGCAAACAGCTGTCTGTAAAACACTATCGTCACTGCATAAGACCACCAAGCCACCCTACTGAGGGGATAGGCTGACAAAAGGGATGCTTTGCTCAAGCAATCAGAGGACAGAGGCACACTCTCCGAGAGGCACCGGGTTGAAGCTACCGAACCATCAAACAACAATGAACATGCGGGCCAACAGAGCATGGAAGACAATTAGTCACTTGGCACCGCTCACCTGCAGTTGCTGTATTTGTGCGGCATAAGCTGTTGCTGGGTCTGCAACAGGTGCTGGCTGTCCAAAGCCTCCTAACCCTCCCATCTGCATGGCATTCTGGAACATGCCCATCAGCCCTTCCAGGCCTGGGTTTCCACCCGCCCCTGCAGGTGCTCCACCAACTGCCGCATCGCCACCAGCAGCCGCACCCCCCAAGCCAGAAAGCATGGAAGCAAGCATTGCTGGATTGAGACCACCGCCAGCCCCTGCTGCACTATCACTGCCAGCTGCTGCGCCAGCGCCACCCTGTGGAGCAAGTACACAACAAAAATCAGCCTGCGATGTCTGATCATCAACTTTTTGTGCTAGGCAGGTACCCAGCATTGGTAAAGAACACCGATACTGATGTGAGCAGTCATCATCAACACAAGCAGCAAAACGGGATGGAATGCAACGTCATCATTGATCCAAAGTCTCAATACATTCCAGCACAGGGCTACAAAAAGGAAATTTTAGATGCTCACCATGCCTTGTGACATCTGCATAGACATGCGCATAAAATCTGGGTTCAGCATCATCCGCAACAGCTCAGGGTTTTGCATAGTCTGCCTAATGCCAGGCATAGCATCCATCATGCCCCTTAGTTGTGGGTTGCTTGCCGCGATCATATCCAGCATGCCTGGTTGGCTCATCATCTGGATCATGTTCTCTCTCATCTGTGGGTTCTCCAGCATGCGATTCGTCATGTCGGCTATATTCCCCATGCCACCTGGCCCTGCTGCAGCCCCACCACCAAGTAGAGCTGACAGATCAGGTAACCCAGCACCCCCCAATCCAGCACCTCCGAGACCTGCTGGTGCGGCACCTCCAGCTATCAATGCAGAGAGTTGAGGGGGTTTGTGACAGAACAGTGCATGTCATGTTCTCCACTACAAGCAGACAGGGTGGTCAAGGTGATGCCCCTGAATACTTGCACAAACAACAGCACTGCTACACACCATTGGCACCAGCTGGAGCCCAAGGGTTTGGTAGTGGCTGAGAACTGGGCTGGTCTGCTGCGCTTCCTGATGCCGCGCTGTTTGATTGATTGGTTGCACCTGCAGCACCAGGGCCTGTGCCTGCTGCTGCACCGCCCATGGCACCTAACAGGCCAGCAAACGGGTTGGCTGCCTCTGAGCCGGTGGTGGCATTCAACAAGGGCTCCTGAAGGCGCACATAGATGCACAGGGTATGCATGTTCACACCCCAGATGCCAGAATATCGGTGAAGCAGCAGCCATCTTCATACATCCAAGCAATGCACTGGGTTTCAGACAGCACTGTTCTGTCCAGCACGACACCTTGATCACGCAAAGCTACACTGCAGTACAGCTCGCATAGGCTGACCAGGCACAGTACAGCTGCTTGTCCATACCTGAACATTTTCATACAACTGCCGAAGAGCGTTGAAGCCACCAGGCAGGGCCTCAATGTTGCTGAGTGCTCGGTCATTGTTGCGCATGTATTCCCTCATGAGATTCTGTGGCACATGCAGACAAAGATGAGTATCCGGCGATGTGCTATCCACAACCCGTCCAAGAACAGTTAACAGGCAAGGACTTCAAACCCAGTGCTTGATGGCTGCTACTGCTGGTGAATGGCTGCACAAGCGCGTCTGCATAACTGGCATCTCAAGACAGCTGCGCAAGCATTACTTCTGCGGGGCCTGCACAACTGGTACCTACTTCCAGCAACACTTTTAACTCACTGGGTTGGACATCAATTGCATGCTCTCTCGTAGCAGCTCTGGGTTGTTCAGGAGCTGTGCCAGCTGAGGGTCACGATCCATCAACTGCACGAAGGTGTCACAAGCAGTTGATCAGCATGCAAAGTTGCACGACATGATGCATAAAGGCTGTGACTAGTTGAGCGAAACAGGTTCGACCCTACGCTTATTTCGGCACCGCACCTCTCTAATGGCCGGGTTCATCTGCAACATGTTGCGCAGCAACTCTGGATTGCTCAGCATTTGCTGCATGAGTGGGCTTTGCACCATCTGCTGCAGCACAGCTGGATCCATCATACCCTGCGCTCATCAACAACAATCATCAACAGCTTATGAGTAGCTGATACGGCACAATGAGGACGCTGTAGACATGCCAGGCTGTGCATGTCAACAGCATGTTGGAAGTAGCGCTGCTGAAGTGCCGAAATTGACCCATATTGGTACTGAAGTGGCATCCAAACCTGCCTGAACGCTGTGCATGCTAATAGCAGCAGCTAATGAGGTCACTCACCCCTAAAGGGCTTGGTATTCCACTGCTTGCTGGTGGTGGTATTGGTGCTGCTGCTGTATCTGTTGGTGCAGCTGATGCATTGGTTGCAGCTGCTGCTGTGGATGATCCGCTTGTGCTGCATGCAGACACAACGATGTAAGCAACGTAGGCGTGGCATGACATTATGCACTTACAACAGCTCGCTCTGGCCACTTGCTTACCTCTGTGCGTTTGCTGAAGGCTTTGCACGAACCAGATGGAGCACATGATCGTTGCCTATGCCTGTGAGAGCACCATAAGGGGCATATTGAAGACTTGTACCAGACAATCATCGACGCTCGGGCCAGAAGCCTCTACGTACCATAGCTTGCAACCGTGCGTTCATCCTTCAGTATTTGGCCTTTGTATATGAGCCTCTGATCAGCACCAGGGATATCACAATTGCTTGCAAGCTGCTCTTTCACCTCGGCAATGGTCAGACTGCTCTCAATCTCAGCTTCTATTTTCTGCCCACCAGAAGTTGGTTTGACCACTATCCTTATCTTTTCGGCCATGTGCAGCTCGCTCTCACTGTCGCTGTGAACGTTTATTGTTCCTTCGACGCTGTCGCTGGTTGCATACGACGGTTTGTGTCAACAAAAAAATTGCTTCAGCTACCCAAAGCGCACACTGGCGCACTTGCAGCCTTGGGGATCGACAAACATTGGTACGTGCGTGCCACTTCACCTTCTGATGCTCAGACCTGCACAGACTGATGGTTCTGGTCTACCTGACGGGGGTCTGCCAGGGGTTACTGGTGACTCCATGTATGCACGCTTGTCACGAGCAACACTGGCTGAGCTGCAACCAAAAAGGGGTCTGATGCCTCCACAGCACACAGCACATTGGTCGCGCACTTGGCAACCTTCAACTCATGCACTGCGCAGTGTAGCAGTATGTTTTTGGGTAAGACAAGCATGACCTGAGAGCACTGTGCTAGATACATGACTGTCAGGGTGCAACCATACCGGTATGCCTACCGTTGAATCGCTGCAACAAGCAATAGACCGTGTGCACGGCTTGGCTGGCATAGCTGGCTATCAGGATAAACAGGCCCATGTATTTGCTGTGGTGTTGGAATGCACTCTGCCGAGACGTACGAGAGGCACAGGTGAGCTGTTTCTGCTGCAGCAGTGGATGCTGCTTTGATGCAGACCTATGCTCCGTTCTGCGCCGGAAGCAGCGAATAGTCATCCTTGAGATCCAAGTATAATACTTTAATGCTGTTTTGCTGCAGACTATGTCGTCAATGTGCATCTTGCGGATGAAAGCAGACTCCACAGTGAGGGTGATGCAGCGGGGCAGTTGCAACCTGTGGAACTCATAGTTTTCTCGAAAGATGCGGAACACATGCCGCGTGTGCGAGTACAGCCTGGTGACATCATTGAACTGCGCCATGTCATAGTGAGTGTATCAGCAGAATGAGCTAGCTGTATGTGTCTTGCTGACAACGCAAAGCAAAGGCGAAACCTGTGGCACGCAGTACACATGCTTGTGCAGTGAAGCATCAAGGTATACCAAGCTTCTACAGCTGACTCACAAAGACACCCTTTGGGCGTACTATACTTGCTACAGCTGCCTGCTACACAAGCAGCTATCATGTGGGATGTGACAGATGATGACAATCCATGCTGGACTTTTTGCATCCAGGTACAGTTCTGGGATCCTCCCAATGGAGGCCCCAGGAAACCACAGCTGTTCGCCAAAATGAACAAACCGCATGAGTTTGGCTTCTTGCTGTATCCAGCCAGCCCACCTGCTGCTCAGTACCCAGCAGCAGCATCTGAAGCTCCTTACCAGCGCTTTAATGCACCCACATATGGAGGCGAACAGGCCTCACAGAAACTAGCAGAATTGAGGGCTTTTGCAGCTCAGCTGTGCAGTGCTGGCAATCCAGGTGCAGGTGAGCAGCACGTTATGATATACTTCGCCAGCAACTGGTGAGTCTTCACTGGGTGTCAGCCTGTTGATGCTGTGCCAGGTCTCTGTGAATACAATCCTATGCAACCCTTCTGTTTGATGGTTGTGCCCGGCGACATTTTGGAACATGAATGTGTCTGTGGCGCTGTAGATATGCCAGGCATATACCTGCGCAGAATCAAGGACATTGAGATGCCAGAGGATGTGAGCACCAGGCCAAACTGTGTGGATATGAGAGTCAAGGTGGGTGTTGGCATACGACACTCAAGGGTTCCACAGTCAATGGTGTCTGGTATCCGCTACTGCAGAACACTCCACACATTGGATTGTGAGTGGAAGACAGTGAGCAACTTGCTGTTGTCACAGATGTTTCGTATGTTGCTTGTAGGTGCTGGCCATTGACCGTCGTGCTCCTGAACAGGTTGTGTTATATGTCTGGGACGGCACAGATGCAAGACCATTACCAGCCCAGTAGGTGTTATTGACAGCTTGGCACCTAGCAGCTTGAAAGCCTGCTTGCAGCCACGTGGATCGCTGAGGGTTACATGCTTGCTGTATGCATCAGATGTGTACAGCACAACGTGTTTCAACCAGCACCTGTGAAATGCCCGGGTCCTATTCAAACAGTATGCCATCATCAAAGCAACCTGGATGGCGGCTCAAGGGCAACTCTGACTTGTCTGTAGGCAGCAGTGGCCTCCCTCTCGGTGGAAGGGTGTTGACCTGGATCTGACCCAGCCCAAGTGTCGGCGTATGATGCCGCTGGCTTCAGAGGAGCCAGACCTTCTTGTTGACTCTGATCTGCCTGCACTAGGCAGTGCTGTACCTGTCATCATTGAGCGGGACAACATGCCTCGTAATGAGTTACCAAGTCTGGGCACCTGGGTGAAGCTGAAAGTTGTTGGGGTCATGGCAGTGCAGGTGAAGGTTGAAGCTGGATGTGCCTTTGTAGCTGGGCCGTGTGTGTCACTGGTCAATGCATCGGTTCAGATCCTGTTGCTCTTGTTATGCTGTCAGCGACCCTGCATGCAATACTGCTTTTTCACCAAGTGATGGTGGTTTGCTGGCCATTTGGTTGTGTGTGCAGGGTCAGTTGCAGGTTGTATATGGTAAAGACAGCAGAATCAACAACACTGGGCCGGGGGGCAACTTCGAGCAGAACCTCAGTCACCGGATCTCAAACAACATCACTTCTGAATTTCCAACTGAGGAGAACAACCTAGCGAGCAGCTGCAGCAGGAGCGATCCGCAGCTGTGCACACTGCGGCAGCTGCAACGGCAGGTTGCATGTGGGCAGACAGGACCGTTCAGAGTGCGGCTGCGGCTTGTCGGGTACTACCCCAGGGATCTTCAGCAGTGGTGCAAGCTTACATGGAAGCCAGTGGGGAGGGGGCCTGATGAGGATCAGGGGCAACATGCAGGACAGCAGGAGCAGCAGCAGCAGTTACAGCAGCAATGGGACTGGGCGGCACAACTGTTGCTGGAAGATGCCACAGGTGATGAGTAGCATGAACAAGGTTACTGTTTCACGAAAGGTACATGCAGGGCGTTGTGAAGGGGGAACTGCTGATGGTGCCTGAACCACAGGTAATGTTGTGAATTGCGTCAGTGTGTGACAGCTGTTGACAGTGTAGCCTTCATGCCCTGCAGGTAGCTTGCGTGCTCTGCTGATGGGTCAACATGCGACGAATCTGTTGGGCCTGCCACCTATCAATCTGGCTGAGCATCCTGAGAATGTTCAACAGCTGAAGGAGAGGTTGGACTATTTGACACTGGTTGACCAAGCAGGTGGAATCTGGATGGATGTAGCACTGACTGCAGTGCTCAAGGGAGCTGCAGGGCAGCAGCAGCAGGCACACTTGCAGGGTGATCAGCAGCAGCAACAAGCTGCTGATGTGGTGGCAGGGAATCAGACCGATGCTGTACAACAACAGCAGCAACAGCGTGCGACGCATGCATCCGGCGCATCAGACCTACATGCTGCAACAAACAGAGCGAGCATTGGTTCAGCTGCTAACAGTAATGCTCAGCAGCGTTGGTATGTACTACATGACGCTGTGTGCATCGAGCAGCAGCAGCAGCATGATGATGGTGCAGAGAGGTGTGCGGAGGAGCCATCCCGGAAGAGACAACGAGGCAATGATCCTGCAGGAGTGCAGACGGAAAGTGGAACATCCACTGTACCTGCAGGATCAGCTGCCCCTGACAGCCATCCAGGACACCAGCAGGGTGCTGCTACTGAAAGCAGTAGGGATAGGGACTTTAGGCATGCATATGCGTTCATGTAGCTGTCCCGGTGCTCATAAAGTTCTGAGTTGTGTCAGCTTTAGTAGGCTATCAATTGGGCCACTGATGACATTGCATCCAGCACGCCGGGATGGTTTATCCAATCGCCAAGCTCTGATCAAATGGCATGGGTCGTCAGACTATTGCATAAGTTTAAGCTTGGCAGACACCTTACTGGAGATGGGACACTGGGAGATGTTCTGATGCATGCTTACTTGTTCATGATATCACTTGGTTCAGCAATGGCCATGCGTCCAGTTGCTGCTGTTGCCATAACAATAGTCACAACTGCATGGTCACTCTGTGATAGCAGTGGTTATCTCGTTGTACATAATCTGTAGCTGCGCTACCTGGTAATCTCACAACCACGAGCATCTGCAATTAGGTGGTTTGCTGCATTTGAATTCTTTTGGTCCGACGCCCAACGCAAAACCGCAGCAGACAAGGAGCCAAGCTGAGATATAGCAGAATGAAAATTATCGACCATTCGTATTATGTGTGATACAGGTTTTGTCTGCTGGCCGCTGCGGATCTCAAGGAGGTTGAGTGACTGATCATCCATCCAACAACAGCTAATGTCGCGAGCGACGGACCACCTACAGCCTAGTGGCAAACGTCGTCCAGGACAACAATTGACCAAGGATAACGCGGGTGACTCTGACGAGGAGGGCCCTGTACGTGGACTGCTACGCTTTGTGTCGGTCTCTGTGTCGTCTCTTGGAGTTTCAACCCTGTAGGTTGATGTACACTGTCATTCATGCGCAGAATATCAATCCTGGAACATGGGGCAAGGCGGACCAAGCGACCATGGCCAGACGCAAGGTGGTTCGAGCCAGGAGAGCAGGAGCAGCAGCTGAACCGGCCCCAGCAGCAGAGGGTCCGGGCAGCGAGCAAGCAGCTGGCAGCAACCCGTTTGCAGGGGTCTCCTTGGGTTCAGCTGCCAACCCCTTCGCTGGAGTATCGATAGTAGCACCTGGAAAGGTGAGTACTGCAGAAAACTGCATTGGACTCACAAACAGTCCAGGACTTTGGACCCCAGCTCAGAGCCTCTGCGGTACATGCCAGGCTCATCATCACTGTTCTGATTGGACAATTGGCAACCTGATAGCAGCAGCTCTACTTTGTTGCGGATGTATCTGCAGTGTCTGAGAGCTTGGTCCCCGCAATGTAACATTGATTTCAAACTCATCAGTGGAGTTATCGTATACTATGCAGCCTCCTGAAGCCGAAACAGAAGCAGCCCCATCAGCAGCAGCAAGTGCAGATGCTGATGAGGGAGCTGAAAAGCAAGCTGCAGCCCACCAGCAGCCAGCACAAGACAGTAAGGCAGCAGGGGAGCAACCTGCAGCAGCAGCAACTGCTCAGGTACGCAGCATGTACTTCTTCGATCTGACTCTCATGACGGCGTTCCAAGTCGATGATGTTGTGAACTGCAGTAGACTCTTGCAAGATGCCCACGTATACACGATCTTCACAGCACAAGACCATCTCTGGTGCAAGTGAGATGGCACAGGGAACCCTGATTGTGTGGGCTGTGCATAGCACAATGCACTGTTGACTGACTATGCGTGTTTGCTGCAAGCAGCACACACACGCTGCCTGAAGCTTTGTCAACATGTTGGTTCATCGTACTCTTCACAGGAGCACAAGACACCTGTATCAGGTGGTGAGGACGGCAAAGTGGACCAAGCAGCAGCTGCAGCAGCAGCACCAGAGTCCAAGGAGTCAGCAGACAACAAGCAGGCCACAGACAGTACAGCAGCAGCAGTAGTAGACAAAGCAGGAGAAGCAGCAGATAAGTCAGCAGAGGCAGACAAGAAGGATCCAGCAGCACCATCAACAGGCACTGGACTGTTTGGCGGTGCTGCTGCTGGGTTTGGGGGCTTTGGTAGTTTTGGTGCAGCAGGAGGCTTTGGTGGCTCTGGCTTTGGAGGTTTCGCTGCAGCAGCAAAAGGTGTGTTACTCTGCTTGAAAAGGAGATCGTGAGAAGCATTTTGCTGTCGATAGTGCATGCTGTTTGGCCTGACCCATGCAACCTTGCTGTATGCAATGGAGGGGGTTGCGCCAGAGAATGACTTCATCAGCATAGTGAACAATAAGCAATGTATACTCAAGAGACTCCTGGCCTCCGTGTCACGTCAGTGGTCAGCGGCACTGCCACAAACAGGGGTAAGTAGCACTGACAATATGACCGTCAATGCCTTCAGATGGCACAACCAGTGGCAGCTTGTTTGGCAGCTACACCGCCCCGCAGCCTGGTGGCATGTTTGCCCCGGTGCCTGCCTTCGCTACCAGTCGCCAGTCTAAGGATGGTGATGATGCTGGTGGTGATGATGCTGGTGGTGGTGAGGGCACTGAGGTGTTTGGTGGAGACAACACTCAGCCAGTGGTGCAGCTCAGTGAGGTGCCAAAGCAGACAGGAGAGGAAGACGAGGAGACAGTCTATGCAGGTAGGACAACAGTTGTATTGCAGAACATCTTGTAGCAGGCCATTCTTTGGCGTTTGCAAAATGCGATGTCACAGTGCCTATCCTGCAGTTGATTGGCACAGTTTGCCTGAGCAGAGTTCAGTCTCTACGTGGTTTCTGCTTTTGATCAAACTTCATGCACTGCAAGGACCCAAAGTAGGGATCCTTAGCCCCATTGCCACCATCTTGTGCTGCAGCTGATGGAGCATTGTTTGAGTTTGTGAATGGCAAGGAATGGCGTGAGAGGGGCAAGGGCGAGCTGAAGGTCAACATCAACACGGCCACAAAGCAAGCGCGGCTTGTCATGAGGCAGCGGGGCAGTCAGAAGCTGCTGCTGAACGCCAGGCTGTACCCAAACATGACAACAAGCAAGATGGTGGGAGGCAAGGGGGTCACATTTGCCGCCGTGAATGCAGCAGTTGCAACAACAGCAGGTGATGCAGCAGGCCCTGAGGGGAAGGACGGTGCAGCAGCAGCAGCAGAACAGCCTGAGGCAGGGAAGGATAAAGCTGCTGGTGCAGCACATGTCATGAGGACATATGCGCTGAAGGTGAAGGCCGCAGATAAGATAGATGAGTTCATTCGGGTTGTAGACAGTCACAAAGCGGGTCCAAGCAATGTCACAGCAAACACCGTGGAGGAGGAAGTCTGATGGGCAGCTAAGTGGTGCTTACAACCAGCAGAGCCTGGCCCATGAGAAAGTACACGGTCCAGAACAGCATATCATGTGGTGACATGGTGTCATACAGACCGTGGTCTGATCCTGTGGTTTTGTCATGTTGGGCAGACGATTGATGTGGGCAGTGTCTGTGCATACTCATGCGCAAAGACATGAGGCCAGCAGAGCAACAAACATGCGTATTGCGTGTGAACAACAGCTATCAGGGCTGCTATCCATGGTCTGTGCATGCTGAAAGCTGCAAAATAAGTCCGACGAAGGCTGGACGGTCCTGCAGGTGTCCAGATTACCTATTGCCAAGGGTTTGAACCCCAAGGGCCTCGTGGCCGAAGAGGGTAACTACCACTCAGTGGCTACCTGCACTGCAGAGCATCCATGCTGTCTGAGGCTCAACTTCGTGAGTCAAGGCAGACTCTGCCTTGAGTCAAGGTCCATGGAGGGTCAGGAACTTCTATGAGCATAATGCTGAAGCACTTTGCATGCAGGTTTGGTTTCTGCAATCAGCAGAGAAGCACACACTATACCACTGCAATAAGCTTAACCGCTGTCCTTTCCCCACTGTGGCACAGAGGCATGCATACTGCATTCAAAGCTATAGGCATGGAATATGGCATGCAAGCATGCCATGACATAATCTGTTGACAATGGACACTGTCCATACCATCTCATCACCTCCCCTTTTCCGGGAGAATAGGAACAATAAGATAACAGTTTCATTAAAATCAGCTCTGTCAATTGTATCCCGACGCTGCATGCACTACATGTCACCCAGTCACCCCCAACAGTCTGCACCTCTCCCTACTGAGTTTATGCTGCTGCCACCTGAAACATTCTGACGCATCATCATGATGGTCGAGACATGCAGTTTCCCTTCTTTCCCATGCAGTGTCCAGCAGTGCTGATTGGGGGTGCCAACCATTCTGCGTGTGCTCCTTTGCACAAAGCAACCGATTGGCGTTCACTACAAACTCATAACAAGCTTGACATTACAACTGTTGCGCGGGAGACACCTGCCAAACCAAACTTGGCCAAATTGACACGTGGGCAGCACTTGGTATGTACAGTCACTGCTGCTGCCACAGAGCCAAAACAACACATGGGTTGTCGATTGCATAAGAAAGCGCTCCCGGCTGCCAGGCCTCTTCAAATGACAATGTAAGCACCGGCTCCCGTCGCTACGTGACTGCACTTGTGTGAGAAAGGACTGTAACAAACGCTTCAACGCATTTGATCTCGCTGGCACGCTACAATTGTAGGATTGATGAGATAAAACGCATAGCATTGCCAACAGGGTGCTGCAGAGCTTTCAGGAACCTTTCTTCCCCTGGCTCGTTGCCTCTGGCTGACTGCTTGTGTTAGCCACTGTTGGGCCACAGTTATACCAACTCAATGGTGATTGGAGCATAGCAGTGCAGTGGGGTGGGCGTTTGGCCCTTCACGAGAATGGCAACGTGGACTTGCATGTGAAGCATTTCTTGGGACTGACTGCGTGTCAGACTAATCTGTGACGCTAACGGTGAGTTGAGGCTCTCAATCCAGAAGGAGTGAGCTTGAGGAAGGGTTGTGCTCAGTTGGGTCAAGCAACTACTGTAGCTTGTATATAATGGTGTTTTCTAGTAAGGTTGAATTGCTACCTGATGTGCACAGCATCGTCCGCGTCGGATAGCAACGGACTGAGACAGCACCGACGATCGTTGCACAATACAACCCATCTGATGCATCCTATGTACACATTCAGCCCATAGCTTACGACTCGTCGTCGTCATCCTCATCCCCATGTTGTTTACCAGACGTCACGACTGTTGTGCACACCCAAGGCATACCCTTCCTGTTCTCACAGGCTGGCCCAATCACGCCCCATCGGGCGGAGCAGGACGTCATGTATGTCTCACAGCCCATATCCTCTGCCGCTATGTCACGAGCTGGCTTGCCAACTGAAGGCCTGCAGGTATGTGACGGTGGCTTGCTTGGCTAGGTAGCATGGCTTGGCATGGTGTCACCTCATCTTCAGCTTGTTATCTTGTGCAGATTCCTTGGTCCCTTGGGAATACAGCTGCCTGCTTACACAGTCTCACTGCCGCAGGTGTCAAACAATGCCGGAGTTGCCAGTGCCAAGTTTCAGACGACTGAAACATTCACCACAACACATGGTTTTGTCATCCCAAGTTCC
>JARWLF010001234.1:0-10929 GCA_029853055.1 Scenedesmus sp. KT-U | reverse complement strand
AAGCGGCCGTCATAATTGCCGGGCGACCAGTTGCCACGGCGGTAGGGCGCGTCCAGAACCATGCTGTCCTCGCTCCACCCCGCCTCCAGCGCCGCCAGATAGACGATGGGCTTGAAGGCGGAACCGGGCTGGCGCAGTGCCTGGGTGGCGCGGTTGAACTGGCTGTGGTCCCAGTCGCGCCCCCCCATCATGGCGCGCACCGCCCCGTCCGGCGTCATCACCACGGCGGCCGCCTGCCCGACCCGGGCCTTGGCGCCGTCGGTGCGCAGCAGTTCGGTGATGTGCGTCTCCACCGCTCGCTGGACCGTCGCGTCGAACGTCGTATAGACCAGCAGGTCGCCGTGGTCCGGCCCAACGAAGGCCGCCACCTGGTCCGCCACCCAGGCGGCGAAATAGCGGCCGTCCCCTTCGGTGCCGGGCTTGCGCTTGGGCGCGGCATTGTGTTCGGCGATGGCGGCGCGGGCCTGGTCCTCGGTGATGAAGCCGGCATCCACCATGACCGACAGCACCACCTCCGCCCGTTCCCGTGCCCGCTGGGGGGAGGAGGAGGGGGCGAAGCGTGACGGCGCCTTCAGCAACCCGGCGATGATCGCCGATTCCCGCAGCGTCAGCTCCGTCGCCGGCTTGTTGAAATAGGTGCGCGCTGCCGCGTCCACCCCGAAGGTCCCCGCCCCCAGATAGACCCGGTTCAGATAGGCGGTGAGGATCTGTTCCTTGCTGTAGCGCATCTCCAGCCAGACGGCGAGGATCGCCTCCTGCGCCTTGCGCTTCATGTTCTGCTCAGGCGTCAGGAACAGGTTCTTGGCCAGCTGCTGGGTCAGGGTGGAGCCCCCCTGCACGACCCGCCCCGCCTGCCGGTTGGCCCAATAGGCCCGGGCGATGCCCACCGGATCGATGCCGGGATGCCACCAGAACCGCCGGTCCTCCGTGGCGATCACCGCGTCGATCAGGTGCTGCGGCAGGTCGCGCACATGCACGGTCGCCCCCCGCAGATCACCGAACCGGTGGAACGGCGTGCCATCAGCGGCGACCAGGGTCACCGCCGGCCGCCGCTCGAACTTCACCGCGTCGCGGACATCGGGCAGGTCGTGCGCGAACCAGGCGATGGTGAACAGGCCGGCCAGGAATCCCCAGATGCCGGCGACGAAGGTCCATTTAGCCAGCCGCCGCCCCCACCCCGGCCCGGTGCGCCGCGGCCGCTTCGGCGCGGGCGCCTGTCGGCGGGGTGCGGCCGCACGGGGGGGCGCCGCGAGGGGCTCCTCCCCGCCGTGAGGTCGTCGCGTCTGTCTGCCTGTCGTGCTCAAGCCACCGATCCCGTCCGATTTCCAGCGCGCCATCGCAGGGGCCGCAGGAGCCTGCGACGGAACATAGCGAGCCGTTGCCGCGAACCCAAGCCCGGCGCCGGACTGGCTCGACCGGCCCCCATCGCAGCAGCCATGCACCCGAAAAGGGGCGACATCGGGGCGGGGCGGACAATCGTGAATACACAGTTACTCGCAAAAAGGGCTGTCGGACTGTCTCCTGCAACCGGAGTTGCCCGCCTCGGCGGCTGGTATTATCGTTGGCGCCTTGATCCAACTCCGGGGAATGGCGGGAAAGATGCAGGCAGGACGGCGACAGGTGGCGGGTGTGCTTGCCACCCTTCTGGTGGCGTTGTGGGGCGCGACGGCGACGGCCTCCCCCCCGCCACCGCCGGTGGACGCCTATGCGCATCCGCCTTTCGGCGCGCAGCTGGAACTGTCGCCCGACGGCAGCCATGTCGCCTTCCTGGCGCCGGTCAAGGGCAAGCACCATCTGGTCATCCGCAAGCTGATGGCCGATGGCGACGCCAAACCCGTCCTCATCCCACCGGGTGATTTCCAGTTCGCCTGGTTCGCCTGGGCCAATGACCGCACCTTGATCTTCGATCTGGTCGGGGTGGAAGGGGTCATCGTCGGCGGGCTGAACCGTCGTGTCCCGGTGCGCTACAACCGCCTTCTCGCCGTGGAACGTGACGGCACGAACCTGCGCGTCCTGTACAAGCCGAAATACTCTCCCGGCTGGTACAATACCACGTCGGGGCGCATCCTGCAGTTCGTCGATGATGAGCATGTGCTGCTCAACGCCCCGGACGAGGACACGCAGCTGGTCGGCCGGCTGAACATCTACACCGGGAAGATGGAGCGGCTGGATCGTGACCGCCGCTGGGCGCTGGACATCCTGCCCGATCCGACCGGACAGCTGCGCCTGGGGGAAAGCCTCGACGACAAGGCGGGGACCTTCACCTTGTGGACCCGCACGGGGCCGCGGGAGACCTTCCGCCCCTTACGCACCTGGAAGGCGACGGAGGAGCCGGGGCTGCAGTTCCTGGGCTTCGACGCGAACGACACACTCTACGTCGCCGCCCCGGACGGCGACCGTGACGCCATCTTCACCCTGGACCTCCAGACCGGGCAACTCGGCACCCGGGTCAAGGCGCACGACCGGTTCGATGTGGGCGGTGCGGTCTGGCGGCGCGGCGCCGTGGTGGCGTTCCAGTACTTGGCGGACATGCCGGTGCGCACCTTCCTGGACCCCAACCTGCAGTCCCTCCAGGAAGCGCTGGACCGCGCGCTGCCGGACAGTACGGAAATCCTGGTGGATCAGGTCGCCGGCGGGCGGTTCACCGTGCTGGCGAGCCATCAGAAGGACCTGCCCACCATCTACCGGTTGTTCGACCGGGAAACACGCGAACTCATGCCGTTCGCCGACACCTATCCCCATATCCCGGAAGAGGCGATCGGGCGGCGCGAGCCGGTCAGCTACGCGGCACGGGACGGGCTGGAGATACCTGGGTACCTGACGCTGCCGCCGGGGCGGGAGCCGCGCAAGCTGCCCTTCATCGTCATGCCCCATGGCGGCCCCATCCACCGCGACGACCAGACCTTCGATCCGCTCTCCCAGTTCCTGGTCAGCCGCGGCTATGCGGTCCTCCAGCCGAACTTCCGGGGCTCCAGCGGTTATGGCAACGCCTTCCGGGAACAGGGGCGGGGGGAGTGGGGTGGCAAGATGCAGACCGATGTGATCGACGGCGTGCGCTGGGCCATCGATCAGGGCATCGCCGATCCCGACCGCATCTGCATCGTCGGTTGGTCCTATGGCGGGTACTCCGCGCTGATGGGCGCGGTGCAGGACAGCGGCCTGTTCAAATGCGCCATCGCCACCGCCCCGGTAACCAACCTGCAGCGCCTGTGGCGGGAGCTGCGCTGGACGACCTCCGCCAAGCAGTACAACCGGACGCTCTTCTTCAATGGGACCAGCGACGGTCTGGAGGCGGTTTCACCCGTCCATCAGGCGCACCGCGTCGATATCCCTGTGCTGCTGATCCATGGCGACCTGGACGCCCAGGCGTTCGTCCAGCACAGCCGCGACATGGTCGATGCGCTGAAAAAGGCGGGGAAGCCACATGAGTACATCGAGATCAAGGGAATGGACCATTCCCCCGCGACGACGGAGCAGATGTCCACCGTCCTGTCCGCGTGGGAGCGGTTCCTGAAGCAGCATATCGGGAACTGATCCCCCGCGCAGGGGGGAGGCAGGCGCCGGGGGCTCATGCCCGGGCGGCGACCTCCTCCCCGCTGTCGGCGCCGCTGTCCCCATTGATGTCTCCGCCGTCACCGTTCCCTTCGGCGCGGCCGCGCAGAAGCTCATACTTTCGCAGATAGCCCCGGAACTGGTGGTAGTTCAGCCCCAGGTCCGCGGCGGCGCGCTTCTGGTGGTACTGGTTGCGCTCCAGCGCGGCCCGCAACAGGGCCCGCTCGAAATCCGCCACCTGGTGCAGGAAGTCGCACGGCCCCCCTTCCTTGGGCCAGAGATGGACCACCGTGTCCGCCGGCAGGACGATCCTGTCCACCGCGTCCGACGCCGACAGGGGGGGCGCTGGCGGCGGGGGTGCGCCGCCGCCGCCGGACTCCCGCTCATAGATGGCCATCTGGCGCGGCCGCCAGGGGCTCTCGAACGGGTCGAACTGGATGTCCTCGATCGGGTCGGTGGGATCGGCCTGCCGATACACCGCCCGCTCCACGACGTTCTTCAGCTCACGCACATTGCCCGGCCAGTCATAGGCCAGCATCCGCTCCATGGCCGCGGGAGTGAACCCGGCGAAGAAGGGCCGGTCCAGCTCCCGCGCCATCGCCACCCCGTAATGCTCCGCCAGGACCGGGATGTCCTCCACCCGCGCCCGCAGCGGCGGGATGGTGACAACGTCGAAGGACAGCCGGTCCAGAAGGTCGGCCCGGAACTTGCCCGAGTCGGCCAGCCGCGGCAGATCGGCGTTGGTGGCGCCGACCACGCGCACATCGACGTCGATGGTCTGGGTCCCGCCCACCCGCTCGAACTCACCATATTCGATGACGCGCAGGATCTTCTCCTGCACCCGTCCGCTGGCGGTCGCGATCTCGTCCAGGAACAGGGTGCCGCCATCGGCCAGCTCGAAGCGGCCCTGGTGCCGTTTCGACGCGCCGGTGAAGGCGCCCGCCTCATGCCCGAACAGCTCCGTCTCCAGCAGCGTCTCCGACAGGGCGGCGCAGTTCAGCTTCACGAACGGCTTGTCCCACCGGGTGGACAGATAGTGCAGGCGGGCCGCCACCAGCTCCTTGCCCGTCCCGCGCTCCCCGATCACCAGGGTCGGCCGGTTCAGGGGGGCGGCCCGGGACACATGCTCCATCAGGGTCAGGAAGCTGGGCGCCTGGCCGATCAGGGACGGCGGATTGGATGCGGCGTTCATGCTCACCCCTCCACGGGGCGCCGCGATCCCACCCCCTTTCGGCGCGCCGGCCAGCGGGGGCATGTGGTGGGATCGGCGACGCAGTGGTGAAAATCACGACTTGTTGGCCACGACCCTAGACGCCGGTTGGCGGCCGGTCAAGGCTGGATCGGGTAAACCTGTTGATTCTCCAGTGCTTTCGGCAGCGGTGCCGAACTGGCACGGCGCTTGCTGATATCCCCTCCGACAGAACGCGACCGCGGACACCGACACCGCCAGATAGGGAGAGCGCAGGATGACCGACCATTCGATCGACCGGGCTCACCACGATGGCGGGATCGGCCTGGCCTCCGCCCCCCGGGGACCGGTGGGCGGGCTGCTGCGGGACCTGTATGAGGATTTCCGCGCCGTCCCGGTGGAGGCCTGGATCATCCTTGCGATCGCGACCGTGTTGAGCAACCTTTTCATTGCCCTTGCCTGAAGGAGACCCCGACATGGGCATCTTTTCCCGCCTCGGCGACATCATCAATAGCAACCTGAACTCCCTTCTGGACCGGGCGGAGGATCCTGAGAAGCTGATCCGCCTCATGATCCAGGAGATGGAGGATACGCTGGTCGAGGTCCGCTCCTCCGCCGTGAAGACGGTGGCGGAGAAGAAGGAGATCGAGCGCAAGCTGGCCGACCGCCGCCGCGAGGCGGAGGAGTGGGAGCGCAAGGCAGAGTTCGCCCTGTCGAAGGACCGTGAGGACCTGGCGAAGGGCGCGCTGGTCGCCCGCTCCCAGATCGCGGAGATGGTGGAGTCCATGGGCCGCGAGCTGGAGCGCCTGGACGAGGCGCTGGCCAAGACCAACGACGACATCGGCAAGCTGCAGGCCAAGCTGGCGGACGCCAAGGCCCGCGAGAAGGCCCTGGTCGCTCGCCACAAGACGGCCACGAATCAGTTGAAGGTCCGTACCCAGCTGTACGATACCCGTATCACCGATGCCTTCAGCCGCTTCGAGCAGGTCGAGCGTAATCTCGACGTGCTGGAGGGCAAGGCCGAGGTGATGGACATGGGCCGGAAGCGGAGCGTGGCGGAAGAGATCGCCGACCTCGAGGCTGAGGCCAGGGTCCAGTCCGACCTGGACGCGCTGAAGGCGCGGCTGGCGGAGAAGAAGGGTCAGCAGGGCTGAGGCGGAGCCGGGCTGCGGTGAACGCGCCCGGCATCCACCCGACAGGGGGCGTACATGGCCGAGTTCGCATTCGTCCCGATCATCGTGTTCATGGTGTTCGTGGCACCGATCTGGATCATCTTCCACTACATCACGAAGTGGCGCATCGCGAAGACGCTGTCCGCCGATGATGAGCAGATGATGTCGGAGCTGTACCACAGCGCCACGAAGATGGAGGATCGGATCCATCAGCTGGAGAAGATCCTGGATGCGGAGGCACCGGGCTGGAGGGCCAAGCAATGACCGGACCCGATACCCCGCCTCCCTTCCCAGGCCACCACTCGGGGCGCAGCCGCCGCCCCGGCTGCGGCGCCCGGTCCCACCGTACGGGCGGGGCCGGCGACGGCTACCGCTCCGGCGGGTCCGGCCGGGATGACTGGGCCGAGGCCTATCTGGGCAAGCCGCGCGACATGAGCTGGAGCACCTATCTGGGCCTGGGCGATCTGGGCGGCCGCCCCCGCCGGGACCGCACCCGCGGCAGCGGTGGCACCGGCAACCCCGCCTACGGCACCGCGGACGGGATGGAGGAGGCGACGATGCCCCGCATGGACCCCATCTACAGCTCCCCCAACCCCAACCGGCTCTACCGCAACACGCGGGAAGGCAAGCTGGGCGGGGTGTGCGCCGGGATCGCCGATTTCTTCAACGTCGATGCCGCCCTGGTGCGCATCGGCTGGGTGGTCGGCCTGTTCCTGTTCACGCCGGTGTTCCTGTTCGGCTACCTGCTGCTGTGGGTCATCCTGAAGACCCGCCCGGGACAGCTGTTCGAGACGCCGGAGGATGAGAAGTTCTGGCGTTCCGTCACCACCCGGCCGGATCAGACCCTGTCGGCCTTGCGGGCCAAGTTCCGCCAGATGGACCAGAAGATCTCCGCCATGGAAGGCTATGTCGCCTCCAACGAGTACAGCCTGAACCGCCAGTTCAGGGACTTGGAAGGGAGATAGCCCATGTCGCTCGGCCTGCTGGTGCCCATCCTGGCGCTGCTGATCCCCATCATCGCCATCATCGCCCGCCATCTCCGGCGCTGGCAGGAGCTGGAAGTGGAGGCGGCGCGGCGGGCCGTCGACATCAAGCGACAGTTCCGGACCTTCGACCTGATCGAGCAGCGCGTGGGTGATATCGAGGCGCATATCACCAGCCGCGACTACCACCTGAACCGTGAGATCGGCCGGCTGGCCGAGAAATCCTGAGGAACAGTCCCATGAATGCAGGCGTGCTTGTGCCGATCGTGGCGCTGATGATCCCGATCACGGCCATCGTCATGCACCACCTGACCAAGTGGAAGCAGATGAAGGTGGGCGGATTGTCGTCGGAGGTGGAGCAGGAGCTGCTCTCCCGCGCCGAGCGGCTGGACGACCGGGTGCGCCAGCTGGAAACCATCCTGGACGCGGAATCGCCCGGCTGGCGCAGCCGGCGCTGATCCAGCGCGCCCCCTGCTCCCCGCGCGACGCTGGGCGGGGGGAGGGCGGAACGGCCGGCCGTTCCCCATGTTGGCGTGCCTCAGGCAGCCACCAGCAGGGAACAGGCAAATGGCCCTCGACCGACTTCTTGGAACCCTCATGGCCAGCGGGCTGGGCGGGCGCAGCGCCCGCGGGCCGGTCTTCGCCAGCGGCACCCGCACGCCGCTGCGCGCCCCCCGCGGGGGCGGCTTCGGCCAGACCGCCGGCCTCGCCTCCCTGGGCTATCTCGCCTACCGCGCCTACCAGGACATGAAGGCCAGCAATCCGGCGGCGGAGAATGCGCCGACGGTCCACCTCCAGGGCCGCAGCGCCCACGGGGCGGGGCCGTCGCTGGGCGACCGCATGGCCGAACAGATGACCCGCGGCCCCGCGCCGGACGATCCGGGACAGGCGATCGGCGACGACAAGGCGTTGCTGCTGGTCCGTGCCATGGTGGCGGCCGCCAATGCCGACGGGCAGATCGACGCGCAGGAACGGTCGGCCATCCTGTCCATGCTGGACCGGGCCGGAGCCACCGCCGAGGAGCGGGGGGTGCTGGAACGGGAGCTGGACGATCCCCCGTCGTTGGAGGATGTGGCCGCCGGGGCGGATCGCGGCGATCCGGACCTGGCGGAGCAGGTCTGGGTGGCCTCCCACCTGGCGATCCGGCCGGACAGCCCGGCGGAGCGGGACTATCTGGATCGTCTGGCGGACCGGCTGGGTCTGAACGCCGCCCGTCGGGATGAACTGCGCCAGAGCGCCTGAGGCACCGCGCACCCATGAAAAAGGCCGGGGCGGGCGCACGTGCCCTGCCCCGGCCCTGTATCGACCCCGCCCCTGGGAAAGGGGTGGGGCGGGACCGCCTTACTCGGCGGCCTCGGTCTGCTTCGGCTCCAGCTGCGGCTGGGCCGGGGTGGTGGCCGGGGCCTGCGGACGCTGGGCCGCCTTGGGCGCGCCGGCCGTCAGCACCTCGATGGTGCCGGAAAGCTGGCCGCCCTGCTCCACCTCCAGCTGGCCGTAGCGGATGCTGCCCTGGATCTTGCCGGTGGTGCGGACGCGCAGCGTCCCCTTCACCGTGATGTCGCCCTCGAACCGGCCGCCGATATCGGCATCGTCGATCTCCACCGAGCCCTTGAACAGGCCGGTGTCGGCGATCTCGATGATCTTGCCCTCGCGCAGCTTCGCCTCGACCGTGCCCTCCACGACCAGCACGTCGCAGGCGGCGATCTCACCCGACAGGGAGATGTCGCGGCCGACGATCAGCTTCCGCATCTCCGTGGCGCTGGCGGCATTGCCCTCGGTGCCCGTGGTGGCCACCCGCTTCGGCGGCTGGCCGGGGATGTCCACCATGCGGCGGGGAATGGCGCCGCCGGGGGAGAGCGGGTTGCCGGCGAGCGAAGCGCCCGGGGCGGGGGTGGGCTGCGTCGGGGTGGTGTTCATGGACGGCCTCGCAATGGGGTCGATGGTCTTCGGCTCAGGGGGGCGGGTCTCGGCCGCCGGCTCCGCCGGACGGGCGGAGGGCGCGGGTGCGGGGTCGGCCGGCGTGGTGCCGGAGGGACCCGTTGGCGGTGTGCGGCGTCGAAACATGGCGGTCAGCCCCCAAGAGAATTGGTACAGCGAATGAGCGTCTTCGTCGCTCGAACCGGCATTCCCCCTCGGGTATCACGCGCTACCCGGTGGCGGCAACCCCCGGCGCATATCTTCGAAGAGATGAACCATGAAGGCGGCGGCGACGACTGGGACCAGAAGATTCACGATCGGCAGTGTAGAAAGAAAGGCAATAATGACTCCGGCCAAAAAAAGTCCCAGCGATCCTTCCGATCTTAAGTACCTCATCCGGTCGGCATCAAGTCTGCGTATCGCCACAAGTTCGTAGTACTCACGTCCAAGGAGGTAGCCGTTCAGCGAATAATAGGCGACCTGCCCCACGACGGGGATCAGGTACAGGGGCAGCACCAGCAGGTTCAGCCCCAGGACCAGCAGGAAGAACTTGGCTGCCATCCACAGGCTTTCAGCCAGCCCCTGTTCGCGGGCCGGCCCCAGGGTGGGGTACCAGCGCCGCTCCACCGCCACCACCACCCGCTCCAGCATCAGGGAGGAGATGGCCAGCACCACGGCCGGGAACATCACCCACGCCAGCGCCAGCGCCGCCATGCCGCCCAGCACATCGGCGATGGCATCCATCCAGCCGATGCGGAACAGGGCCGTGTCCGCCACCAGCCAGCCGAAGGCCCCCAGCAGCGCCAGGAACAGCAGCAGCGTGTACAGGATGGAACGGATCGCGGTGGACATGACCGGCGGATCGTTCAGCTGGTCGATGGCGCGATACAGGGCTTTCAGCATTCCGGTGCGTGTCCGGTGGTGACGGGAACAGCGGGCGGGCGTGATCAGTCGTCATGTGGGCACAGGCCGCCCCTTGCCGCAAGCCCGGTTCAGCCGCTACAACCGCGGCGGCCCGATATTTCGGGGATTGCAGCGGGACAAGGGAGCGGGGCCGTGGTGGCGAAGTTCGATGTGGTCGGGATCGGCAATGCGATCGTCGACGTGATTTCCCAGGCGACCGACGCCTTCCTGGCCGAGAACGGCCTGGTCAAGAGCGGCATGGCCCTGATCGACACCGAGCAGGCAGAGGCGCTGTACGCCAAGATGGGCCCGGGGCTGGAGATGTCGGGCGGATCGGCCGGCAACACCATGGCCGGCATCGCCGCCCTGGGCGGGGCCGGCGCCTTCATCGGGAAGGTGGCGGACGACCAGCTGGGCCGGGTCTACCGGCACGATATCCGCGCGGTGGGCGTCACCTTCGACACGCCGGACCTGACCGACGGCACGCCGACCGGCCGCTGCCTGATCCTGGTGACGCCGGACGGCCACCGGACCATGAACACCTATCTGGGTGCCTGCAACCAGATGGCGCCCGACGATATCGATGCCGACACCATCCGCAATGCCCAGGTGACCTACCTGGAAGGCTATCTGTGGGACCCGCCGCCGGCCAAGGAAGCGTTCCTGAAGGCGGCGCGCATCGCCCATGGCGCCGGCCGCAAGGTGTCGCTGTCCCTGTCCGATGCTTTCTGCGTCAACCGGCATCATGAAAGCTTCCTCGACCTCGTGGCCGGGCATGTGGACATCCTGTTCGCGAACGAGAGCGAGATCTGCGCCCTGTACCGCACCGATTTCGAGGGCGCGCTGAAGGCCGTGCGCGGCCATTGCGAGGTGGCCGTGCTGACCCGGAGCGAGAAGGGCGCCGTCGTCCTGTCCGGCGACAGCATCGTCGAGGTGCCGGCGGAGCCGGTGGAGCGCGTGGTGGACACGACGGGCGCCGGCGACCTGTTCGCGGCCGGGTTCCTGCGCGGCTATACCTCCGGCCGCGACCTGGCCACCTGCGCCCGGCTGGGCGCCATCTGCGCGGCGGAGATCATCAGCCACTATGGTGCCCGCCCGCAGGCCGACCTGAAGGCGCTGGCCGCCGCCCGCCTGGGCTGACGGCCTGCTAGTCCCGACCCGGCGGCCGCCAGCGGCTGTCGGGTGGGGGCAATTCCTCCGGGCCGGGGGCGGG
>JARWLF010001233.1:0-21699 GCA_029853055.1 Scenedesmus sp. KT-U | reverse complement strand
TTCATGTGCCTGAAGGCCCATACACTATAGGGGCTAAATAGTGCAGAAAGGACAGACATCATGATAGCTGGTGTATACTTTGACAGATTTCTAGGCAAAGCAGGCAATTCTCCTCTCTGGAGCAGGCGCTGATACGCACAAGGCAACATCACAACGACTGTACACGCTGTTCGCACACTCATTTCGACGCAACTACACTGCATTCTACAGTCATGCCTGCCCTCAACTTGACACCTATGGCCTACTGCAACAACACACTGCAACAAGACACTGCGAACCAAAACTACATGGTGGTTTGGCTGCACTCATCAAGACAGCTGCACACCTCATCGAATCTGGCTCAACGTTTGCACTACGATTGACGAGCCACAGAGACTGGGACAGTGATCAATGTTGTACACAAGCGCTTCTGTTGACACTTCAGCACTAGCAGCAGAGGCCACACCACAAGGCAGACGACAGCATACACCAGCAGAGCAGAAAGTCAAGCAGCGATGAAGGGTGCCCTACCAGCTCCGAGAGTGTATCATAGCAGCGGGTGCTGGGGGCGCCACTGCCGACCCAAATCATCACTGCCAGCACTGTACGCATCATGCGTGGCACCTACGCTCAGCTGTTAAGAATTTTGCTCAAAGCTACTAGACATCAGCATGCAACTATGCTGCAACCAAAGACTCATGAGACAACAAGCGATACATTCAGCAGGAGACTAGGATAAAATATCGGCAGAAAGCTGAAGCACATCCAACTTGAAGCTGCGATCATGTTGGCCGCAAGCAGTTGGGGGCCCGATGCGAGTCAGCACGCTGACATCCTGGTAGCTATGACACACAACAACAACCGTGATGGCTGCATAGTCAACTTTGGTTGCTCTGCTTGCTGCAAAACACTCTCAGGCTCACATCTATGGCATCCTCACCACTGTACCGTATATCATCAGGATCAGTCAAAACCCCTGAGTGGGATCCCTCCATCCATGTTATTTGATGTGGTGCAGCAGCTGCCGAGCCGCCTGCCGCTGGTCCTTGGCATCTCTGGCATGACATTTGGGGCATCAGGAAAGGCCCTGGATGTGTCCACCAGCTCCTCAAGGGCAGGCAGGGAGAAGGATTGCTCCTGTGTGAGTCCAGATGTGACGTCACTCTCTGTGAACAGGTCAGGATCACTGGACCTGGTCTTGCCGCCATCACCAACAGACTGGGGTACACGCAGTTGCCGGGCTGCATGAACAACAGAAGCATCAAACATGTGATGTAAGGGAGTTGTGAGCGACATACGCAGTTGCAGACCTCAACTAGTCTAGGCTACAGCAGTGAGAGCCCAAGGAGGGCTGTGTGAATACAGCGAAGATTCTCTGGCATTGCAGCCTTCAAGGACAACAATTAAAGGCGGGGCTTGACGTTTGATGGAAGCTGACCACAACAGCTGTATACCGCAAGTCGCGTGCCATTGCTACATAAGCAGAGATGCTCAAACAAGCGATGACAACAAGAATGCCGTGATCAGCATCAGAAAGACTATGCTGGCTATATACTAATATGCGTTCACCTGAGGTTGGAAGCGTGCATGCGCATAGCGTCAAAAGCAGGAGAATGATACAGCGCTGCAGGTGCGCGTGTGGCATCTTGGTGGTTGTTTGTTTAGCTAAGGCGTGAAATCAGTTGTGTCCTCGGCAGAAAGAGACTTGTTTTAGCAGAGTCCCACTTGTACGATGTGCTGTATGCGCGTTTGTGGGAGTGTCGAGACCACAGTAAGGTTTACGACATCGCATTTGCTGTCAAGGCAGCTTGTTGATGTCATCAAGCGTCTACACAAAGCGCCTTGTTGCCGTCTAAGGTTGGTACACGGTATTGATTATGAGTGCGCTCACGTCCGCGCGCGCTGGCAGTTTTCGCGGCGCTAGCGCCACAGCATGCATCAAAGTTCAACTACGACCAACCTTGACAATTATTGTTACATCCTTGCATTGTTAGAAGCTGGAGGTGACTTACAAGGTAGGGCAGATGACGCGACACAGACCATACGCCACTCATGGGTGGCCGTCAACCTTCCACCGACCAGCTAGTCTCTTGAACGCCATTCATTGACCTAAACGTCGATGAACATACACGCCGCACGCTGTTATGAACCTCCTCCCCATCACCAAGGAATCTCCTGGCCATTGTAGGCATAGAACTTGTTGTTCAATTGTCTGCCACCCTCAAGCACCTTCAGTATTCCTGTAGTGCTCTCCTCAACATCCACCCACCCAGCACCTCCTGCACCAACATGCAACACCAACATGCAGCTCAATTAGTACGTTGTTATTATATGCTGAGTCTTCTACTTGTCGTTACACATCAGGGATCACCAGTACGAAGATGCCACCATAATCCACTGACTACAGCAGAAGACATATCATGAGTGCGAAAGTGCAACTACAGAGTGGTTTAGTGTCAGCTCAGATTGTCACCTTGCTTGCTTGCTTACATATGCAAGCCCTGCCCCCTCTGGCCCCAGGTATGTGACTCACCTGTCATGTCGGTTTTTACATATCCGGGATGAACCAGCACGCACTCAATCTGCTTGTCTGCCAGATCCAAACACAACGCCTTGTTGATGATGTTCAACGCTGCTTTAGAAGCCCTATAAGCATACCCGCCCGGTGTAGTACTACTGACAGTGTGATCTCCATGAGAACTCATGATGGAAGTAATGTTCACGATCAGAGTTCCTGGAGGCCCGAGAAGTTCCTGATGAAGGAGTTGTTGGATGACTAAGAAGGGACCGATAGTGTTCGTTTGGAATACTGTTGAGAAGTCTTCGGATGTGAAGTCAGGGAGTGTGGCGCGGCGACCATAGATGCCAGCATTGTTGATCAACACCTGGAGAAAAGTATGAACCAAAATTCAGTAATCGATCAACCTTTAGTACACTGTACACTGTGGCACAGTGCGGGAGATCAACCACTAGTGCAGCAAACCTCAGCAACCTGATGACCAGCTGCAGTATAGCAATTGCAGAGTGAGTGTCAAAGCTGCTGTCAGCTAGCATGCTGCTGCCAGGGGTCAACTGCACAGGGTTTGATAGCCAGCTGTCACTGCTGCTACATCACTCCAGAACGCACGCTGCTTGCTTGGTACATCTGCATTGGACCTGATCTGCTGAGAAACTGGAACTCGAAGATGTTTGACTGGACACTGCCCAGTCTGACTTACATCCACATGTTGTGTGTGCTGCCTGATATCTGCTGCCCAGGTCCTGATGCTGTCAGGCTGGCTGGTGTCAAGCTGTGTGATGACGAGGTTGCTGTCCTGAGAGGCGATCTGCTGTAAAGCAGTGGCTTCAGCAGGGTGGCGTGTCGTAGCAATGACTTTGTTGTTGCGCGTGAGCAGCTTCTCCACAAGACCGCGACCTATACCCCTGCACGAATGATTGCAGAAGATGCAAGTCAGTGTGATTGGGGGCTCGAACCCGGGAAAACCAGGAGCCACGCTACAGGGTGACTGTATGAACAGTAGAAACAGAGCTGTCACACATCAACAGCAGATGAAAGTTTCCAAGAGGCAGAATCTGTGATGTGTAGATGTCTACAGCTGCTGAGGTATCTAGATGCAACTGGCAACCCAAGGTGATACTCGTTATATGATGGAATTCATAGACTGCATGCAATCGCTCATGTCATGGTCCACGAGTAAACTAGGACAGCAGTATCTGACAACATGTTGCATGCCCACATTGAAGTTGAGCTGCATTGACAGCATCTGTATTGCGAGTCAAGGTATATACACTAGCAAAACTGACTGAACCAGAACTACCTGCTGCCGCCAGTGACCACCACATGTTTCCCAGTGATCATGGCACAGCGCAGATGTCTGGCAGACCGTATGTTCGTAGATGACCGGGAAGCCTGATGCCACTGCCGTGCCAATTTACAATGTGATTCATAGTACGTAATACTACCTTGATAATTAGCAGCTCATGCGGGGCTGGTAGTAGTCATATGGACTGGTACAAGAGTGCGAAACTTTCGCAGCGAAAGTATACCTGACAGATTATGTTATTGCCAGAAGAGCGGATGTTGTTGCACGCACCATAGATGCAGCTATATCATTGTGCAATTGTTCCTTATTGCCCATAAGTCGCCATCTTTTGGAGGTGCCGTGCAGCTCCGTGTCTACAACCTCTAGCAACACGATACAAGCACCAGGGCAGCGACTGAACAAAAAGTATAACTTATCAAGTACATCGGGCAGGGTACCCTAGCGCGCAGCCATGTCAAGTCCAGAAAGCAGTACCACAGCAGTAGATCCCCCTGCAGACCCAAGCTCACAGCCTTCCACATCGCAGCCAGAAGAAACAGCAGACATCCATCCAATGCTACAAACATCACTAACCAAACGTTTCACGGGCAAGTACAAACCATTGCAAATGCCAACATACGACCTAATCATGCAAGAAGACATGATGAACAACTGTGGGGTCAAGTCAGTAATAGCGGGGGTCATGGGCGGCGTTCTAGGAGTAGCGTTCGGTGTATTTACTGCTAGCTTAGACACGCAGGTGGGTGTATGGCTGCGGGTTGTCGAGCTGGGTTGAGGTCATTGAACAAGCTGATAGCTGGCAGCAGCAGCGACACCAGCTTCATCCGCAGCAGGAAAGTGTCTTAGTACGCGCGCTTCATTCTTGGCTTGATAGGCAATGACTTCACAGCAGCAATCGAGGGTATGATTTACCACTGGCAGCAACAGCAACAGCAACAGAAGGCATACTACCTGCTTTTGGGTGCCAGCTGTCCTACAAAGTGTTTTAATCAAGACTCACTATCAGTACAGCTACAGCAGCAGGGATCTCTGATCATGCAAGGCCCCTTGTGACATGTTGCTGCTGCTGCTGCTGCAATGTCCCCTTGATCACCTGTCCTACCTCCTTGGCGTATCTGCTGCTGCTTGTCGCAGGGTATAGATGCAGCACCTCTTGGTGAAACCAAGCCCACGCGAGTAGTCTTGAGAGAAACATGGATACTCATGAAGGAGAAGAGTAGATCATACGCTAAGGGCTTTGCAGGTACAAGCACCAGCAGCAGCAGCAGCAGCATAGGTGGCAGCAGCACCTGTGGAATTGCAATCAATGCAATTGAATGTTTCTATCCCTCTGCTTGTTTTCTGAGTATCAACCATTTCATCTACCTACTCGCTATACCCCTCATCTCCTCCAGGTATGGGTTTCTTGTACTCTGGCACGGAGTGTTTGATCGAGAAGGCGCGAGCCAGACATGACAAGTGGAACGCAACACTGGCAGGATGTGCTACAGGAGGAATCATGGCTGCTCCAGGTGGGCCGGGTGGTGGCGCTGGTGGTTTGGTGCTACAGAATGATGCATGGCAGCAGTGATTAATCACGGTATATGATGTTTTGATTGGTGTTCTGATTTTCTGATGTTAGAAACTAGTGCCATTGGTGTGTGAAGGAGGAGTGCGTGAGGTCAACACATCAAACAACAGCAGCAGCAGCAGCAGTAACAGCAGCAGCTCATGATGAGGTTACCCAGTCAGTGAGTGTGTATACCATGATGTTGTTCTGACCGCTGCTGCTGCTGCTGCTGCTGCTACTGTGTGGTCCTGCATGATGTCTGACTGTGTCCCAGGTGGTCCCAAGGCGATGTGTTTCGGTTGTGCCAGCTTTGCAGCTTTCTCAACAGCAATAGAATATTTCACAGGGGGACACTGACAGAGTTCACACCAGTCGGAATATTCACAACCTTCAGTAGCAGCAGTGGTGGCAGCAGCAGCAGGAGAGGCAGCAGTAGGATTTTTCTGCCTGATTTGCAGCATCCAAAGTATGATGTCACCTTGGTAATCTGCATCATATGTTGTGTATTTGTAACAGTTATACCTCAAAGACTCGACCAGTTTGTGTCAGACAGAGCTTGAAGGTGTGCTCACTGTGTTGTGAGAGGGTGCTGTGAGTTCTTCGGGTGGTTGTATCAAGGTTCAGCATCATGACGGATGTTGCTGCTGCTGCACGATGTCAGCAACTGCAACGCATTGAAGCGAGTACCGTCTCCAGCCTGGACAATGTTGGATGCAGGTTGAAATACTCCTGAAAACCCTGCCAGCCTGGTAGAGCTATCAATGAAACCTGATGCATATGCTGCATAGGGTTTAGAAATCAGGATTGAAATATGCAGTATCACCACCTGACTCAGCAACAACACACCTGTTTGCATAAACCTTATTCCTCCCTTGATCACGCCATACTGATACTCAGCAATGCACTGATTTGTACCAGCGGCTTTAGTCGAGGCTACTGCTGCTGCCGCATCTACGAGAGCACCAATCTCTCCTGTGTTGTAGGTCACTGAGTTGAACTCAGTTGACTGGAACAAGAGCAATATCTGGACCAGCAGTACTGGCTCAGTCAGGAGACCAACTCCCGTGTAACAAACTCAACATCATCATCTCCGGAGATGTTGATCCTTCTGCGATGCTTCTCCAGCCAGGCCCTGATCACTTGAACAAGACCAACAGCAGCAAGAGTACTATCAGGACGAAGCTACCACTACTACTACCACTACTACTACCACTACTACAAGTTACCCTTCAGGGTTTCCACTCGTAAGGAGCCAGCTAATGACTCATGGGGGCAAGAGAACAAAGCCTGAATTCCAGATCAATCTGGGACACATGCAAGTGAACTTGCTGAATATCATTGAGCAAACTCCAAGTCCCGACTCGGGCAGACTCAAAATAACACAACACTCCAACATGATGATGATGAGTTTGTTATACGGGAGGGGGTCTCCTAACTGAGCTAGTACTGCTAGTCCAGATGTTGCCCTGGTTCCAGTCAACCTTTCTCTTGAAGATCATGTCAGTCGCTCAGTGTGCCAGCGCACCTCACAACACGTCCCTTACATAATCCCCCATTACATAATCCTGCGGCTCTCCAACAGCAGCAGTGGTGCCAAGCGACAAAGCGGTTCAAACATATTACTCGCATACACGTACTCATCAGCTGCCAGGTGACGCCAGATGTGTTTGATGCAGCAATGCAGCTGCTGGCACAGCGCCGCAGCGGCATCACAGAGCTGCACTTATTGGGTGTTGCTCAATGCTCATGGTGCCGCAGAAGTAGACACGGTACACAGCACTGCTTTTCTGCTATCTTGATCCCATCACTGCAACCCCTACAGCATCTTGCACCCCATCTACAGACCCTGGTTATTGCTGGTATCACAGTGCAAGACATGGCAGGTGACTGGCAGCAATCGGGAATAACAGCAGCAGGGGGTTTGCAGCAGCTGCAGAGCCTCAGCTTGAAAGCTGCTTGGGGTCATCACAGTACCTTGCATGCAGCAGAGGTTTATCACAGCTCCCAGTAGCATTTCCACAGTTGCAGCAGCTGACTCCATATGCCGGCAGTTGGGAAACAGTCAAAGGGCCCTTGGTTTGCAGCAGGTCAACCCACTACTGCTGCTGCTGCAGAACCTATGGAATGCTTAGATGCGTACACTTATCTTCACTTCTTTGATGAGCAGAGGTTCAGAACACTTGCAGCATAGCAACAATGATAGTAGCAGCAGTAGCAGCACTGGCACATGCAGCAGTACAGCTTGAGAGCTTGCAGAGGCTCACTGTTACTGGGGCTCCTGACATCTGGAAGCCCAAGTTTCAGGTATAAGGCAAGATTTTGGCTGCTGGATACTGGAGCACCATGCCAAACTGAGAAGACTGCAGATTAGTACTGTGGAAGCGCCGGCTGGTTGGACTGCAGCTTGGCAACACAGCAGTTGTAACAGCAGCAGCGGTGGCGGTGGCACCAGCAATAAGAAACAAGACAGTGCAGCAGCAGAATGCCACATCATTGGGTGCTGCATGGGAATCTGGGATGTTGACATGCAACAAGGCCATATGCAATCCCACCACCGTGCTGACAACCTCGCTGCTATCAACAGCGCGACAATATCTGCAGACTCCCGGCCAGCTGATGACATAATGCGCCACATTAGCAGCTGTCGACTAAAGTTGACTCATGATGAGGTTGTTGGCTGGATGAGGGTAACTGACTCAGCTGCTTTGCTGAGTCAGTTACCCTCTCTGCGGCATCTCAAGGCGAGCTCTCAAGATGATCAATCTGGAAGAGGATTGCTACTTGTCAGTCAGCTGCCCTGTAGTGCGGTCTAAATTATCAATACTGGACACCTTCAACCCTGGCCTTTGGCAGCAACTGCAACCACTGCTGATTATTTGCTGGAAGGGAACTGCACACTTTGAAGCAGCAATGCAGTCCTTGATGATCATCACAAGCTCACGAAGCAATGCATTGTTGCTACAGAGATCTACTGACAGAACTTCTAAAGACTGAGTACGACTGCTTGCACCGTGCAAGCATTGAATGCTTGCAGCAGTGGCTGCCACATTCGCTGCTGTTATTCTCACATCAACCTAGTCAAAGGTCAACATATATGCAATGCTTGATAGTCGGTGCATTGTATTCAATCAACCTTCTCAGAGTGTGACACTGAGTAGTCATCTGGTCTGTTTATGGTCTGGTAATACAGGTTGATGTCAGTCGACGAGTAAAGAAGTTGGAACAGTCCCATCCACTGATAGCAACAGCAGTCACTTTGAAAGCAGCAGCAGCAGTACAGGGCTTGCGAAATCTGGACATCTGTGTCATCACGGGCACCAACAGACATTCCTATGACCTGCTCCTGTCGCGGACTGCTGCTGCTGGGGGACCTGGCAGCAGCCTGACTAGGCTGTTGTTGTCAGGGTGCTGGACTAACAGCTGTGGGTGTAGTCTTGATCTTCAGAAGCGGCTGACTGGACCTGCGTGTGTTGCAGCAGGGGGACGCCAGAATTGATCAATTCATGATCGACAACTTGCCGGCCAGTTTGCAGATTCTTGAGGGACACGTTTTGAACATGACACTGTCTCCAGCAAAGATTTAATCATCGTCAACAGCAGCCGCAACATCATGCTGCTGCTGCTGCTCTCACGAGCAAGAAAGATACAGACTCAACAGCAGAGGCCAAGACAGCTCATCTACCACAGCTGCAGAAGTTGTTTCTGCGCAACTGCCATCTCAGCAGTCCCAGTATCCTTGCAAGTGATCAGCTACAGCTTGATGTGGAGAAATCGAATTGGCCAGGGGGCTGGGCAGCAGCGGCAGAAGCCTGGCCGAATGTGAAGGACGCAGTGTGGGAGTTCAACAGCAAGCTTGCCAATCAGAGCCTCAGCAGCCGCCATGCAGCCCGTATTTCAGGTCAAGCAGAGGATGATGCTTTTCTAGCAAGTAGGTCTTGCCTTGAGCAGGCTTTCAAGGACATCTTCACTGGGTTTACCCCACTGAAGTCAACAGCAGTGACAGGTATGTCTTGGCTGTCTGTTGAGGCGGTGCAGCATGTAGGACAGCGCATTCAACGTGTCCACTTCAGCACCTGTCAGCAGCACAGCAACACCGATGTCAGCAGTAGCAACCAGGTGACTGACGAATCATGATGATTGCGAGGCAGTGAAGGACTGGTTGCAGCGGAAGCTGCCTTGGGCAGGTGTTGTAATAGAGCGGCCAAGAGATTTGTTGTGACAAGCAACAGCGCTGAAACAAACTTCATTGAGTTGATCAGAATCCAAACACCAAGTTCTGGTACTGCTAAAGGTATTGTGGTGCTGTGCCACGGGGCAGTGACGCCCTGGTGTGGATATGCTGTGCTACGGCCACACCCTGTTTGTTCATGACGTGCATGGTTTCTTTGCTGTGAGGGTAGCTGTGTATGTGCATGCATGCGTATCAGCCGTGACAGTGCATGGTGTCAGCCGTGTGTCATTGAATTGAATTAGTTTGCTCAAAGTTGTAATTGAGCAAGACGGAGTACCATTGACAAGGTCCACAAATGTTGACCATGGTGTGTTGCAAGTGCAGGCTTTGACACATCGTAATTTGGTGCTGTTAGTAGGTATCCGGTCTACAGCGTCGGTCATGCCTACGGTACTCATGTCCTGTTGTTGTGATGCTGTCATGAGACCAAGTGCAAGCAGGCCGATGGGGCGCCATATGCATATTGCACCCGCTGCTTGCTAGTCACTCATATAGCGATCTCTTCAGTTGATTATGATCTCATCTCAGCCTCCGTGAGTTTTGGGGTTATGCCCTCCGGGGCAGCAAGTCACTTTTTGGAGCAGCAGTATATAGTGACTGGTATATGCCATTATGGTACTATATATATACCATATATATAGTGACTGGTCCCTGTGACACGTGTGTGCAGATGCAGCTTTCATATCGGCACAACGGTATATTGCAATGACACACAAACCTTATCTCGTTGTATCAAAGTAATTCGTTGCACTGACCATGAGGACGTTGAGCTCGAGAGATTGTGGACTAAGTACCCATCGCTGGCAGTTGGAAAATCGCGATGGGCTTGGACTCAAGCAAGCATGATGCTTTACAACGGCAATGTAAGGACTGCGATTCACCCGGGTATCGTGTAACGCTCTGTTCTGGCTGCACGCGGAAGTGTAATATAAGTGACAGGTATCTCATGATGCGTTATAAGGTAGGCGTCCGCGTTCTCAACACGTTCAAGAGGGGCCTCTGACGTTCCGATATGTTTTATTGTCTTCGTAAGTGACTTGGCAGGCAGCAAAGGAACAGATTGAACAGGATCCTCGGGAGTAATCGTGGGAATAAACCTCCAGAGAACTTCCGGTCGCATAATATTCTGCAACCAGGATAAGTGACATCAAAAGTGCAGACCACTGGTCTGATTGTGCAGTAGTTTTGCAGATATTCTCTGGCAGCTTGTGCGCTGCGGCGTTTTTAGGAAACTTCTACAGGTAAGCTCAGGCCTTACTGCTGCGCAGATGTGTGAAAGCTGCCTATATGTCCCAAAACGTAAGTATCAGTACTTGTTTATGTCATCGCGAGCTTGCATGAAAGGCATATCCACAGCAAAGGACAATAAGCCTTGTTGCCGTACCATCTGTGATCAATATCGGTCGGTGCTAACACGCAGGGCACCTTGTTGCAAGTCAAGACATTATCCATGGGAGAGCCTGCCAAGGTAGCTAGCTGCCTCCTTGCACTGCTGGTGTGTGCAGCTTCATGTAAGTCACGGTGACAGCATAGCTCACTGTTTTCACTCGCTGCCCTGGATCCAGGAGGTGTTTCAGGCATGTGCATATAAGCTCTGCTGGAGCAGTAGGCACGGTGTGAGGCAGAGGCTTGACTGATGGCAAAGCTGCTCATGTTCAAGTCACTTGAGCATGGCTTGAAGCCTCTACTGATGTGGCTTAATTGGGCGGATGATAGTTGTTTACAATTCACAACTTATTTCTCACACTGTCAACTGGTGCTCCTGATGTGCAGGGTCAACAGCGTCAGCTTTTGTTGATCCCAACACTCTCCAGCAGTTCTTCATCATCAGGTGTGCTGCAGACTTGCCATTACTGCCAGCTGTATTTTGCCGACTGCAGCCTTGTTCCTTCCGCCACTACATTGCTATCATAATCTGCATTGGGCCCTCCGGTATATCACCTGGTCGCCTGGGCTTCCTAAGAGTAGCTTCAGCACTTGTGTTCCTGTCAAGCTGGTGTGACTGTACACCATACCACCTACATGTTTCTGTCAAGCTGATGCCAGTCAAACAGAAGTGCTACACCGGTCTGGAGCTGCCAACGGGGCAGACGCAGCAACATCCGCCTTCAAGTAGTACAATGCTTTTGATCCGCAAATTTCGGTACTGAACTGCTTAGTCATGCTCTAATTCACAGCTTGATAATCTCTGCTACTTTTGCACTGCAGGAGGATTGATCCTTTGGAGTGCACGCCCTCTTATAACGAGTACTACAGAGGGAGCACCCATCTGACCCCCTTGTCAACTTGGTAAGTAGCAAGGTTAGCATATTTGCAGGTTTGGGCCCCCTTGTACAGTACCAGCCCTGTACACTGCAGGGCATGGCATGTGAAAGCTGCACTCGCTGTCCTGTAGCTTGCCACCTGGTAGAAGCAGATTATTGTGTCACAGCGCTGCTAGCAGTGCTCAAATCATCCCAGTGTCAAGACTCCTGAGTGTGAAAATGAGAGCAGCAGCCACCAAGTATTGTTGTGCAAGCAGATGTCCAGTTCACATTCAAGCACAGCATCATGATATGGACCATGATGCAAAGGTCAGAGTTCTGAGCCTATGCTGCACATGGTCAATACCTTTCCATAAACCCCTATGACACCCGCATTTTGGCTTACCACAACCTGGCTATGCAAGTTAAGCTGCCAAGTTCTGTGCACTCCCCTCGTGTCTACAGGAATTGTGAGAATAAGCTGACACTAGGTCAACCATTCCTGCCGTTTGGCTCGTACACATGCTTCTTGGGTGATAGGTCAGGCAGCAGAGGCATCGAGCGTCTGAGACAGTGCATGGAAGCATTTCCTGCATACTTTGCTTTCCCTGCATTTAGCATTCCCGGCGTGGACCCTGTAGGTGTACCCACAGCTGATTGGTACAATATCTGGTGAGCACTGCGGTGCAGCACTGCACAGTGGTATTGCTTAACAATCTTCCAGGACCATAGCAGAGCTGTGGCTTGCATCCCATGTCTGTGTTAGTGATGTCAGCGGCAGTATTTGGGCTCAGTGTGTACACTCGGGTGGTGCCTGCAGCAGTATGTGTTTGCTGTCTCAGCGCGGGGTGTGATAGCACTGGTCAAGCACTGGTCACAGATGCAAACTCATCGAAACCATGCTGTATATTGCTGGACTAGATCCTGGTAGACGCATCCAGACCTCAGATCGCACAGCTTGCACAAGCATCATCCACACCGTTGCTGCTGACGACTAACCGTTCATGTGCTTTCTTTGCAACCTACATGTGGATGACCTTCTTGCAAACTGGACTTTGCTGACAGGATTGACAAGGTATTGTTGCATTTAAAGAGGAGTGATCCCAAAAACAGACTGCAGCAGGAAACTTGGCGCACTAGTGTATTGCCAGCTCCTTGCACAGGCTTGTCTCGATGTTGTAGTTCACTTGGGGTATACTATATATACAGTGGATCTGAGGAGCATGTTGTCAACAGCTGCATGTGCAGTTGTGTCTTTTTGCATGGCAGCTAGGATGACTAGTGTTACGATGCCATGCTGCACTACAGTAGGTTGACTGTACCAAGGCAGCTTGTTCTCAAAAAGTGAAGCCTGTGAATACTGCTTGCCAACTTGCAGGGCGCCCGCTCAAGGCTATATGGCAGTGTTTGGACAGCACAGAAAAACTGGCGCTACTCAAGTATCGGTGAGTCAATTGCTTATTGGCTTGTGAGTCACTGGTGACTCATGATGCAAGTCTACTGCCCTGTCGTTCATGTCCTGCGTTGAAATGATAGGGAAGATCTTGATGACAAGCACGCATGGCCAGTGCAACCCGGTTGAGGCTCAAGTACGGCACCCTGGGCTAGGCCTGTATCAGACAGCAACGCCATGTATAACAGAATGTTTGTGTTCGTGTAATCTCCGGATGCTTTAGTGAGTTGCTCATTGCCAATGGCAGGCTGGTGCTAGGATACTGTACGACATACTTGAAATAGCACAACCGCCTGCACACACCACACAGGGGTCTTGTGCCCACAAGGACAGGCTGTCGCATTGAATCTGCATTGGGTTCTTGACTAGATATAATCACCCGGCAGTTCAAGCAACCTTGCAACCTGCATTGATTTCACAAAGAAGGTGTCTCCACTGCATGTTTGTGACTGCTCAACATGCCATGATGGAGCATCATACAAGAGACAGACTGCACGAGGTGACAGCAGCTGCCAACCCAGCCTGGATAGTACTCATGCTGCTGCACAACTCATATATCACATGCTCAATGCGTTCCCATGTGTCCCTGTGTGTCAGGTGACTACTGGATTGGTACCAATGATGGTCAGACCGGCTGGTACACAAAACCACCTGCCAACAGCACATACCTTATTCACAGTGGTAAGCACTTTCAACACTCAAAACAAGCATTCTGGAGGTACACAGCTGTTAGCCACATGTTGGTCAACTGTCGTGCCAAGCAACTGCTGACCTCTTGTAGTCGAGTGTGCGCATTCTGCAGCACTCCGGTTCTTTCAGTTGGCCAGCCGCATGGATGGACAAGCGTACAACATAGCCTTTACAGCAACACTGTTGTGTGGCGCACCACTGCATGAGTCACTCAAGCATGTTTACATTTGACCATTTTTCATTTCTTCCCCATTTTTGGTTTGAAGCCATGTTGCGGTTGTATGCCCATTTGATATGCCACATACAGTATGTTGTCCAGGGGTCTGCATGACATCTATTGCGCTCCAATGGTGCGCTGAGCTGAGCTGATTACTCTCGTGGTCCCAAGTTGGTAACTATAACCTGTCTTTACCTGTAGATTGCCTGACGCCTTGCAAGACGGCCATGCCTGGGTGAGTTCCATTTCAAGGTGTAGAACTGTTGTTGGGGGCAGTGACACCGCCACCATGGTTACCAGTGGACTATCTCAAGGTTCATTCCCAGCTTTGCTGTCAGTGCAAAGAGCTGTTGTTGATGATTCTGCTTTCCAACATCCACCACAGCCTTGCCCTTGGTTTGTTCACAGCAGCTGCCATGCTCACTGAACTAACGCCTTGTACTCTGCTGCTGAAACATTGCACAGGTATGCCCCAACCGGGGTGTGGAGCAACAAGAATAACTTTGCCACTGATGATGATGTGTCTGTATACTATGTTGGGCACAATGTGTTCAACTTCACAGACTTCCGCTTCTTCTATGGCACATCCAAGTGAGTCTTGCTGCCTGACACCCGTTGGTCATCCATTTGACATTATCCAATCACGTGTGCGCAAATGAAGGATGCAATTGCGTATGCCACAAGTGCTGAGATATCCCAGCAGCCGAGGATGGTGGACTCAGTCACAGGACTGGCAGTGACTCCTGTGCGTTGATAAGAGACAGCTGACAGCACCACTGGCAGCAGAAGTTCAACATCATCAACGTTCAACATCATCAACATGTTCCTGCACCAGCAATCTGCGTTTTGTCGTGCAGGGCCCAAGGTGACTTTGCTTACCCTAAAGATCAGATGTGCCTGAAACAAGAATGTGTGAAAAATGGTAAGCTGGTTGTAGAGCTGCAGCTCTGCATCGTATGCATTCAGAGGGCGTGGAGATGTGGCTAGATGTTGATTCTGCTGGCTGTGCTAGAATCTAGCATCTATGCGCATCAGAATCTATGTACATTCACATGAACCCTCCTTATGATTGTTACATGGTGTGCAGTCTGCATATATACATGAATAAACACACATACAAACACAACATGAAAGTGACATATGTGTGATCCACAAATGAACATGTCTTCATAATTCATGTGCAGCACATGTCATGATACTCTCCCTGCCTGGATTCTATATTGAGAGTGTTGTGCTGCCTCTCTGAGTGCTTTGCATGCTGGCTGACAGCTTGATTGCATCTTGCTTACTGTCAGTGAACTTCAACAATGGCAGCTGTTGACCTACCTACAGAGCCGACAGCAACAGACAACAGTGCATGATCTCACAGACTTGACATCTATATCTGGTTGTCTTGTGGCAGAGCAACTGCAGGGCATGTATCAAGGTCCAGTCACGTATGATTGGAGTGCCATTGCTCCTAGGCTGACGACCGTCATTGGCGGCCATGATGTAAGTGTCAGATTATCTCAGGGCTAACAAGATGCAGCACAGCCTGCAGAGTAACACTCGTCTTCTTATCATGAAGTGCCAGTAATCATTGCCCCTTAATTGTCATGTAGGGTACCAGACCTGGTCTTTCATATCTGCCTTCAATATAGACCCACATGTCGCTGCTCTCAATGCCCCTAGCACATGCCCTTGTATGTTGTTGCATCTTGTAGGCCATCAACAACCCATCTGGTGCTGGCATAACACGCACAATGACGTTACAAGCAACACAGACAGACACTGCTACGCTGCAACTGACCAATAGCTTTGGGTTCAGTAAGTGTTTCTCCTGTCAGCCAGCTGTACCTCCGCATGCCAAACAACGATGTCATGATAAGATTATGTTTGTCGTCCAATGAGCTTGTAATGTATAACTGCGGTGGAATGCACCAGCAGCAGCCCAGTCAAGCTCCATTCTTGTTCCAGGCATCATTGCTTGTTGGGTTCCTTTTGGACCGCTACGTGGAAGACATCCACTCTATTGCACAATGGGGGACCCCACTATGAGTCTTCCGGGTCAACATCTGTGACTGCGACCACATTTGAAGGTTACCATATCACTCTGTTGAAGTACATGTATGTTTGCCAACCTGCTTGTAGGCACGGGCATGGAGTACTCTGAGTCGCTGAAGTTTGGCCTTGATGCCGCCATTGCCAAGGGTGAAGCCACTTTGAACTTCAAGACGAGTTTCAGCTTTACAACTAACAGCGCCATGCAGAGCACAAGTACAACAACAAATACTCAACAGTAAGTGCTTGTTTTGTATTTGAAGCATGTTGCATACTATAGTATACGAAGCAACCAACTGCAGCCAGAAGTCACTTGATTCATCGTCTCAGCCATGAGCGAAGCCTACCAGTCGCTCAAGCACTCAGAGCTCCGACCAACAAAGCAATGCCAGGGTTTACAACTGGCAGTAGCTCCACTCACATCTTATGCACTGAACCCCCCCCTCTGGGTGACCCCGGCTGTAAGGACAGCACAATGATAGTGGTTCAACGCGGTATCGCAGTGCAAGTGCAAGCCTTGGCACCACGCACACCTGTAACAGCACCCTCCATGCAGGACAGGTACTGAACAAAAGTGTTGCCTCCTGTCTGTTTGTGCAGGTTGACCAACACATTTACGGTGAGTATTACAGCAGGTGGTCAGCAGATGGTGGCAGCAAGGGTCACTCACAGCTCATGATGGGCCAATTGGGCTAATTGTAGGGCAAAGTGGTTTGAACTTGCAAGCTGCTATAATCTTATAAACGTGACGCATACGAGTATTTGACTATTTCATAGTGAGGCAGCTTGAGTACCACCCATTGCATCACATGCTACTAGTGTCAGTATTGCAGTGTTGGCATGTATATAGTACCATGTCGCATCATGTGTTGTGTTGCAACACCTTCTAGGCGGGCTGTCTTGACATCAGGTTGCGTGCATGCACCTTGCTTCCTTCTTGTGATCCAAAGCGATGCCCGGGATGTTGCTGATTATCTTACTGTTGTTCTTGCCCTGCTCTAATTCTTCTGCAACAGATTGTTGTCCCTGCGTGGAACTCGTAAGTGCCTCAAAATGTCTCAGAAAGGTCAACAAATGCTGTGTGGCACCCACTGGGCGTTTGTGCTGCTGCCGGCCTGACATATGTTATGCACACGGTGGTGTGCAACCGCACCATCTGCAGCAGATTGCAACAACATTGTGAAGTCTAGCAGCAAGTACTGGAATGCCATGTGCAACCTGGCATGCTGAATCAGCATGCTGTTGTCCTGCACATTTTCAGAACTTCCTGCAGCACATCAACCGACTCGTTTATCTCGCTGCTTTGCAGGGTGGAGTGCAATTATCTGCTTCAACAGGCTGACAACATTGATATTCCTTTCCAGCAGACGGTATGTTCATACTTGGAATAATGTTTGCTGCCTCTGAATTCAGAGCCTGTTACACAAACAAACAGCGGATGTGCTTTGTTGGCCAGCATTTATGAGCGACAATGTAGGTCTGCTGCAGCATGTCCTTGCAACCTGAGTACATCACAGCCACTGCTGGGTGTGACCAAACATCGTCCCATGCAAAGCACAGAGCTGTGTATCACGGAGCCATCTGAATGTCATTTTGCAGAGTGTCATGTACTGCACACATCCTGACACTCATGCCATGTTGGTTCCCCTGTGCTTGCAGTTCTACTACAAAGCGGTTTCATATGCTGGTTCTGAGCCCACCCCTCTTACTTCAAAGCAAGCAATTAGTGCCTTGTTGACTTCCACCGGGTTCGATGGAGAAGTGCTGGACTACTTCCCAACCAACAAGTCTGTCAAGGTGAGTACCTGCAGCAGACTGAGTGAGGTTAACGTATGCAGACACTCTCTGCTGCGCTGTATGCAGCACTCAGTGCTACAAGACAGCAGTGCTGTCACGCATGTGACAGCTGTAGACAAAGGGGCACTCCCTGATGCAGCATAATAATCAAAAGGAATTTGTATATCAGCAGCTGCACGGCCACTTACAACGACTTGACAAGCTCCATGCAGTTGTTGTCCCCAAGCTGAACATCAGCAGAGCGATACTGTCACAATGCCTCATCAGTGATGTTCATGCATTGCTGTGTGTAGAAAATTTGATACAGAATGCATGCATGTATTGGCCTGGCAACAGCTAAACATCATCACCAGTAATGATAAGTGACCGTCAGTTTTGTGAGCAGTCCGACCGCCAGGCTGGCAATGTCAGATGTGTTCTGATTGTCCTGCTGCAGCTACAACGTTCACGCACAGTCTTCCTACTGAAATGCAGGCTGTTGTGAATGGGACGCTTCATGTCAGCACAGTCCTCCAAACCAGCATCAACTGCACATGCGTACCAACACCAGGAGCTCCGTCAGGGTGTCCCCAAGCACTTGCTGTGGGCAGTGCTACTGGCGCATCAGCTGCTGCGGCAGCTGAGAGACAAAGCAGCACCAAGAGACTACGCATCAGAGGCAAACGTGCAGAGTACATCTATGATCGCACTCCATCCAAGAACCCAGTGCCACCTCAGCCTGGCCATTTTGTCCCCACAGATGGTCCAGCTCACATTCCCCGTTACCCACTGAAGCGTGCTCCTGCTGGCACAATGTACTATCACATCACACATGAGCAGTTGCACAAGATTAGTGAGACTCAGTATGGAGCACCTCCTACACGTGATGAGTGATGTAGGCTTGTCGGTGGCCGACAAGATTCTTCAGTCTCCTGTATGCTGTCTGCACAACACTGTATGACAGCAGGCTATTGTATATATCATCAAGTCAACAGGAGCTCCCTGGAGAGTGTCAAGTCGTCAGGTGTAACTCAGTTATAGTTATAAGTCAGTAGTATAAGTTATAGCCTATATGATGGCACATTGCCATGGACATACTTGATCAGACTCTTATGGACATATAGAGTGTGCTTGAATGAGGTCTGAGATGCTTGTAGAGCATGACCCCTTTGTGCTTTGAGAGACCCTGTCAGTGACAGGCAGTGACCAGCTCAGCCTGCAAGTGCAAGCAATCTAGCTGAAACCTTCAATGATTGGCAGCATCACAGATTCCCGATGAGTCGCAGTGTACATGCAGCTGAATCCTTGCATCTGGTTGCTCGTTGATGCACAGCAGTGTCCTCGCAACTCGCACATTGAGCACGTTGCCTTGCTCGGGACTCGATGACTGACAACAATATGACTGTGATTTTGACAAAAAGAAATACGTACTGTATACTGAGGTACAATGCTGGATAGCCGACCGTCAACCGACAGGCTTGTCAGAACTGCTTCCGTTGCTAGCTGTGGACGTTCCAAGTCCTGTAAAAGCAGTGAGTAAGTTACATTCCGAATACAACACTTAGACACTGATTCAGTGAAATGCAGTTTGGCAACATGGAACAGTGAGATGAGAACAACTGCTACAACTCGTATGGGGTATGCAGTACGACAAAACTTTCTCAAACAGTGCAAGCTAACTTGATTGAGTATGAATGGTGATGACCGTTCCAGGGGTAGTAAGTATATGAGAACCTCTGCATCTAGCGGCGCCGCTAATTCTGCGCCATGCTGCGAAGTATGCAGTATCATGTTCTGCACTCCCGTACTTCTTTCGTGTGTGAATATAGTGTGAGAGGATGTCGGTGATGCTAGAGATGGGAGTTAGCCTTGTGCCGCAGCCGTGTCGGCGGGCCCCAGAGTCCACAGGGTCGGTCCTGTGATACAACCAGTACATATGCTGCCGATCATTGCCGGGGCAGTTGTTGGGTGTACGATTTTCTTCTGGTATGGTACAATTTGCCGTGTGTCTCCAGCAACTTGCTGCAGGCCAGCAGGTGGTGATAGAGGCACCTCAGATCATGTATGGTGCTGCAGAGAACCCTCACTTGGCTCAGGGTTTGTTCAAAGGTATCTTGAGATGCCGGGGCACCGTGCAGGATGGCATGCTGCGTGAGGTGCAACTGCAGCTTAATGAGGCACCTGTGCCAGACAGCCTGCTCTTCTACAGCGCCAACACTTTCAAACGGCTACAGCGATTAGCGGAATCGCACAGGGAAGTGATATACTATTACAAGTTGTGAAAATGATATACTATTACAAGTTGTGAAAATGATGTTGATATATTTTGTTTAGCTCGAAGACCACAGCCACACTGGTACGATTTGGCAACAGTAACTTGACATAGCCTAGGCTCTCCAGGATTGGCTTGTGATCCGTCTACATTTCAGAGCTCATGTGGTTCTCACAAAGACGAGCGTTATAAAAAATCTAATTAGAGCTCTACTAAACCTTCCTATGGCATCACACAGGGCTCACAATTAGCCGATACGTGTCGTCATACGTGTTAGATAACAGTCGTACAATGTGTGGAAGGTATGATCAATGGTAGATTATTTGGTACCTGTACCTCCACGCAGGACTGAAAGCGACATTTTTGCAGGCGCCAGCGTATACCGTCCTTTGCGATTTTCTACGTGACAAAAACAACAAGAAGACAATATGTAAAGAATAATCTTCGTCGATTATGCGCCTTGTACTTGCACTAGGAACGGCGGTGTTGGGGTGTTCCGCCACCGGTACCGGCGGTGCCTGGCCAGCGGTGATATGGCTGTGCTCCGTACTTGCATATGCAATGCTGGCAAGCTTCCAACCAAAAATAACGGGCTCAACAGATTTTTGGACGCTGTCAACAGACAATAAAGCGCATCAATCATGGTGACAACGACTTCCGGAGCATGGACACCGCGACTGACCTGGCGACTCATGGAGCTACGGCGATGTCACTCAGGTTGTATTGAGTCGTTGACGCGTGGTCGAGTAGCTTTGATAATGTCTTTTGCGACGTGTCTATCGTCCATCTCGTACTTCACCGGTGCAGCGTGTAGAACCCAACTACCATGCTGGTACCGGTCTAAATGAGATTGGTGATTGTAGTCACTCATCTTTGCTTGTGTTAAGAATGCACTACATGCAGCTATCATTGCTTGATGCAGTGCAGTGGTTCAGTCAGTTTATGAAATACATATCGTTGGAATCAGCATAATGAGTTGAGTAGTTTGCATACAACTACATGTTGATTAGATTGGCAGACTATGCCATATTGCATGAGCTCGAGAACGAGCGGGGACGAACTGAGCTCACGGCGAACACTGCCTGCTCAGCTTCGAGTATGAGTCAGACGCACTTCCCCGGGTCTCGCGGAAGTCGCATCCTCTGACCTTTGTATGGCATGCATATTGATTAGATTAGATTGATTAGACATGCATACTAAGCATACTGTGTTATTTATACAGCAACATGCTACCTTTGCAGCATGTTGCATATGATCCTCATCAGGAGTCATTGAGTTCGCCTGAGTCCGTCAGAGCTCGTCCGCAATGACTCGTATTGATGTTCATGATGAGAAGCTTCACAGGTGGTGCACGTCTCACCGCCTGCCTGTATTCTGGTTCAGCCAAATTGGGTATATAAGCTCGACCTGCCAGTACTGGGTCAA